>ML218695.1:11101-25091 GCA_004785975.1 Popillia japonica
ATAAAATGTCCGATCTAACCTAAAAATAACGTTACTTTTATTAATTTACTTTACTTTAACGTTACTTTACATAATAAATCATACCTTTGTAGTACGTATTTGGGTTTGAATTTTTAAATCTCCCGCGTTGGGAGGAAGAACTTCACGAAACAAAATAGTTAAATTTTGTGTAAAGGAACCTGCTTTAAAAATGTTGGGAGAATAGAGAAAAATAGAGTTATTTTGCAAATTTACTATATATAGCTTCAAAAAAAAATTATTGGGATAGTTTATTAATAACATTAATGTTTAGATGACGATTTTAAAAATGTTTACTAATAACACCATTGTAATAAAATATAAGATAATAACAATATTTGATTTCATTATATTATTTATTTAAAGGGACATGCTTACTTGGAGACAACAATAAAATAAAAGTTCAGGAAACACAAAAAATAATTATAAATTTATAAAATATTAAAAAAAAATAATGTAATCGAATAATAATGATGAATAATGATCCATATATCTGCAAGGCAGTGTCTAATTATTGTAAGTGTAGATAATAAATTTCGTAACCTTAATAGTCTTTCTAATTTAGTGTGTAGCAGGAGTTTTCTAACAAATATCCGTGTTTATTATTAATTGTTCTTTATACATAATATAATAAGCAATAAAAACGATGCTTTCCACCGGTGCATTTAAATTTTGTGTATTAACAGTATTTCAAAATGATCTGCATGTATGATAACCTTTTATATATTTATATCGGTATATGTATATATTTTCAAGACATAATTTCAATTCTCGTACCTGATCCAGACAATTGTCCGGTGTTTTAAATACTAATACCCTAAACACGACATTAATTCTGTCGGAAGGTGTACATACATTTGCTATGCTAAAAAAATAAATTAATAGCTATTCCGTTATTATTTGTATACATACCTACATAACACACCAAATCACCAAGGAAATACTGGAAGGCAATACTTGGCTTAAAACGCAAAGCTCATATCAAAGTAGGTCCACAATCGCTTATGAGATAGGTTAACACACAACATTTAGTTGAGTGAACACATGCAGTCGGCAGGAGATGTTTTAACGTGTTAAGACATTAATATGTTTCTAACTTATACAGGTTGTGTATAAATTATCGGATAATGTGTGCGTGGAATGTTTGCATATACCATTGTCTTTTTGTCTAAAATTTCCGTTCAAGCTTACTTGATTTTTCCTAACTTTCAACTACTTTCTAAATGATCCGGCAATACCGCAGCAGTTATCTAATTTTTTAGGACGATAATTTGGAATAAACGTGTAAAATTATAATAATTTACTGCTTACAGCACAGTTATAATGAGAAATTACATTTTTGGTAGTAAAAATTCGAAACTTTAGTGATCTCTTGTAAAATTATTATCAACCGGAAGTTTATTTATAAGGGATATATGGAAGAATAAAATAATGAAAGCCGCAACGTGTAGACTGCCCGCTAATTTCTATACACTATGTATTACAATTTAAAATCATTCACTAATTGTATCCTATATTTACAGTAAACCTTATATAATATACATATTTTTTAGCAATCAGAAAGGTTCCGGAATTAGACGGCTGCAGTATCTATTTCACTGACAGCTGTGGAACTATTATCGACCAAAATGTTTTTGTGAATTATCTTGAACATAACAAGAATCAAAATCAGCCGATTGAAATTATTGTTTTAAGACAACATGATCCGGGCGTGTAGCGCAGTCCCTAGCGCGCTTGCTTCATAGTCCGATGGTATCGGGTTCGAACCCCGGTATGTTCTTTCTGAATTTGGTTTTCTGTAGCTTCCCAAATTCCACGGCAAATGCGGAAAGATAACATTTTAAGTCGGTCTACAGCTGCAGGCGTAATAATAACTCATGGCCAGCCCCCCGTAATTGGCGCAAGCTGTTGGGGGATGTTAAGGCATGAATTATTATTATTATTATTATTATGAACGCAATATTAGGAACCCACAATCAGCCATGTGCAACAAAACAGCAAAATATATTTTATATTGTACCAAAATACAATTTTTCTTAGGTATTAATGTTTGGTCTGTTTGAATAAATATTTTATGTTACAATTAGTTTTATTTAACTATAAAAGCCCTTGTTACATGTCGACACTAGAAAGAGGTGCATTATTTAGTAATTACAGGGTCAATATTATACTTATCTAGAGTGAAAAACAATTTGAAATCTAATTAAAACAGAGTTAAAACACCGCATAGAGTTAAATATTAACTCTATATTTTCAACTGTGTTCCCAATAAAACTTTCTGCGGTCACGACTACATAAAATCTGAAAATAATTAAATGAGGAAAATCTAATCATTGTATTACTAAATATCATAACTTTAATGGGACGAATTGATTACCTTTATAATACATATATGTTCTTTTATATCCTGTCTAGTGTCATAGATAGCAACAGCGACATTTTAATGTGGATAAATAGCAGCCGGTAGAAGTCCCCCATTTTTAAAATAAGCTTGTAATATTACAAGCTTGTAATACCTGCTTTTCCTTCAAAAGCATTATCTGATATAATTCCATTAGTATAATCTTGCCAATGTTTATTTATTTATTTATTTATTTAATAAAAATCTTAGACAGCGTTTCCTAAAAATATATTCTTTCCTTTCTTTCTTTGAAATGTTCCGTACTATAGAAATAACTTGCGCATTGAATGTATTATATTTAAAATAGTACAATCTTAATATTACTACGATTTCAAAATTACTATAACAGTTTTTCTTCTAATTCTTTGCATTAACCAAAACACAGACAAGTGCTATATTACCTTTATTTAATATATTATCCGTGAATATTACACACAAAACAAGAAATGTTTTATACATCACTAACAATAAGTTTGATTGTCAATAAATATTATAACTAGTCTACATAACTAGTATAACAAACACTCTCGTATAATATATATTATGGTATATTCATTATACTCTTTCTTATACGTGTGTTAGAAATTGGAAATGACACCAACATTATAATATATTTCCTTTTAATAACAGATTTATTAAAGCCGCAGACCAACCAGTTCTAAATTATAATTCGATCTAATCATTTTAATTAGAGGGTAAAATCGTTTACGATGACCAAATGGCCAATAAGCTATTGTACTAGGTAGGTTGTTCTAGTTTCTGAGTAAGCGTTTATCGCCTATGGTACACGTTTACTTAGCCCCAAAATTACTAAGTATTTAAGTCATTTTAAATGTTATCGAAGGATTCCACGGCCCGGGTCTATATTATGAGGGTTTCTCGTGTTGACCATGTCCTAGTTTGTATAACATGACAAACCATGACTTAATTTTACGCAAACCAAAAAGATACTCACAATGTTAAGTGTGCTATAATCATAAACCTGTATATCTTATTGTGCTATTATGAATGCATTATTTCATTTGTCGACAATTGTTTTTATTACTACTTGATTACTATCGATTAAAAACTTTAAATTTACTATTTACCAATAAAAGCACAGTACTACTTCAAATACTTTCGTCCTCAGTTGACACAAAAAAACGTGTAAGAGACATTTTGTGCTATGTACTTCGCCAATATTGTGGCCAAATTATGAATTGTGCTTCTTTTGTTCATAATCTACCTACAACTTTAGCACATTTATTTGCATTTATTTTCTTGAGCGATAGGCTCATGTTACTATATAAGAATAAAACAGCATTAACAATATTTGAACCACTTACTTGGAGGAATACTTTGCACAAGAAAAATATGTACTTATATCACTCGTACTACTGTAAGGTAGGACATAAATAAGAAAAGAGCTTTGTGTGGTAGCGCTAGTGGTCGACAAAACTATGTAATTTATTTTTATTCTACAGATATGTACTTAAGGAGAATTGTCAAAATATTCAATTTTTGAGATCTACTCCAAAATGGTTCACAAGTTTTCCAAGGTAGTTAATGCAAAAGATCATATTTCTCTTCATGACGATATATCAATATGTGATAAAAATATTTTTATACTATATTAGAAGGGAAATACATCAGTAGAAAAAAGAAACTTGGGAAAAATGTAATGTATTTGTACAAAAAGGGTCCTGCGGGCATCAGTCATCTTTCTCAGTACGACAAGTTCGTATTAGTTAATATCTTTCTATTTTCTGATATATTAAAACACAATCTGATTAAATTCATCCAATTGTCTTTTAATCGTTATGAAAGTAGACAAAATATCAGGAACTAGAAAGATAAATACTTAATTGCCATTAAAAATATATACTAATCAATCATAATTATGAATAAAACCCCTTCAAATAAAAGCACGTGCAGAATAAGGAATTTATTAGTTTGTATTTCTTTTCAACTTCATAAAATACTGCAAATTAAGAAGTTATCTAATGTAACTATCAGTTTTTTTTTTCAGTAGCCACCATCAACGTGAAATTGCATCACAAGTAACAATGTCACCCCCGGCTGTAGTTGAATTATATTTCAACATATAGAACTGCTTAACCGGACTTAGCGCAGTTCCATCTGAATTTTTCCAAATTATGAGTCCATTATAAATGTTTTCTATAGAAATTACTTTGCCAACTTTCCATTCATCTTCATGATATACTTTTCCTATAAATACTCTACCAACATCTTTATGAAAACCTCCCGAAATTGCATTTTTCATTAGACCACCCTGTGCCGATGATGATCGGTCGAAGTCCACATAGTCCCAAAAGAGTTTAGTATGATCCGGACAGCAAAGAATCTTTTTGATGTAAATATAAATATTAATATCACTCCAATCTTTAAAATTAATTAAAATTAGCTTTAGTTACCTTAATATTTTCTTTTATAACTTGTTTCCCATACAGTTCTGCGACCGCATAACCAAGATGAGAATATATCATTGCAGGTATTAGGCCACCAGTTACATAAACCTGACCAATATACTTTCCATCATTAGCAACCTCAATTGCATCGTAAGGTGTCTCCCCAGGTGAGAAATCTCTCCAATAATAATCTTGCATAAACGCCCCTATAATAATAAAACTAT
Source organism: Popillia japonica (assembly GCA_004785975.1). Lineage (NCBI taxonomy): Eukaryota > Metazoa > Arthropoda > Insecta > Coleoptera > Scarabaeidae > Popillia > Popillia japonica. The sequence goes on from ML218695.1 coordinate 16,153, forward strand.
TAAATGAACTAAAAATAGAGACAAGAAATATGATTGTATACTTACCGATGCTGGCAACCCGCAAAATATATATTAAGAATATAATAATATTCGTGTGATACTGCATCACGAAAATAAGTCAGCGATCAAAACTTAATCGAATATTGCAAATATATCTTCAATTTAAAACTATCTAGTGAGCCTGTTCAGAATAACTAATTCTGTATAATGTTTATCGACTATAATGACTATCACAAATAAAAACTTTATTATATATTGTTTCTGAAGTGCGCAGCTCTATACTATGGTGGGGAATCCAAAACGTCGACGCAACAGTACTCCCCAGGACAAAATCCAGACGCAGACAAAATCATTCATCTTATCTTATCTATTCGAACGTATGATACAGTTGGAAAAATTATGGTCACGAAGTCATAAAACTATTAATGAGTAAACTATAATTTACTGTAAATAAAATTAATATTAATAGTAGCAACGGTTAATGAGATTACGGTGTCCCACATGCAGAAACATATTTACGCTACCTCTAGGCGAATCAACAGTTACCTATATTGTATTTTAACATATAAATCTGTGTTGGTGTTCCATCTGAACTATTCTACATGAAAAGAGCCCCACGACAGTGTTCAATAGGAATTACTTTTCCAGCATTCCATTCGCCTTGATGTAATTTTCCGATAGTGGTTAAAATCATAGTTGCTATCTTTGTAGAAGCCGCCAAAAATTGAATTTTTTATTATCTGGTCATTTGCTGCCGATTGAGTGAAATCCACATTATTCCAATACAATTTACTATGATCAGGACAGCATAAAATCTTCAAATCATAAAACATTAGAAATGAATTATTACATTTGCTAGGAGATGTATGAGAAGATTAGTAAAAAACAAAATACTCTTTAGGAAGTCAATTCAATTTGCATGTGGAATAACTAGCAAGCATAGAATAATTGACCAATTGTTCTTGCAAATCTAAATATAAGTGTCATAGACAGCGTTATACGCTAGTTACGAAGAATGGCGTTATGTATGTATGTACGTTATGAAGAATGGCAAGATACACTACCTTAAAATCTGTAATCATTACATGTGCCAATGAAAAAGAAATACAAGTTTATATTATAATTATTAAAAATCTTAAATTTCTTTGTCAATCCATACATTGCGAGAGCAGCATGCGAGAAAATTAGGAAGTAAAGAATCGACCCCCGCGGTAAATTACTGCGTCCACAAAGTATACTGAATGTTTTTCGTTTTCTTCTTTATAACAAATACAATCGATCATTTAAGTCTTATACCTTTCTTGTTATAATGTCATTAAAATATTTTTATGTAACAATAAATTAACACAATATAAGCAAATGAAACAGCCTGTTAAAACTACAGAAAGTCCTTGACGAGTGTAAAGTGGCAAAAATAATGCTGCTTTCTACCTATCGACCCTTGTGTCTGCTCAACAAAAATTCATATTTATAAGCCTCCATTTGGGTACGAATCATTCATGGGTCCATAGTGCCGATCACAAAATATATACATTTTGGTTCCTCTGATGCGATACACGACCATATCATGAGCCCCGAGCAGATCTGCGCCACAGATTATACCAAAAAAGTTTCACAGAGACGTGCTGATGAACCTTTTCTGAAAAATAGAGCCCTTTCAGTGACCGCTTCTATCCGTGTTTCGCCGCTGAAGACAACTACTATTTCTTTTGTAATGACTTTATTTCCAGTTTTTTAAATTTGCTTATCTTCCTAGTCATAAATCGTATAGGTTTTGAATTGTTTAGCCAATTCATAGCACACTTTTTCATTCTAAGTGAATTTTGGCGTTATGACGGGATGTCGGAATTTGAAGTTCGCTCCGTACATCGTCCGACGAATTGTCCGTTCCGATATTTTCACTTTTTCTTCAGCTAGGTTTTGTTAATTCCGTTACAGGATAGTTTAGAGTTGTTTGTGCCAACTTTGAAGATATGACGGCCTTTCCGAACATACGTTTTCATTCACAATTAATTCTTGTTGAACTTGTTACAGAAATCCTTTTTTGTCAAGTAAACAATCCGCTGAACTGTTTATCGAGAAATTCCTGCTATTCTAATTTCTCCTTGCGGGTACTTTCCTGTCTCTAACAAAATGGAAATCTTTGCTTTTTTATCAACAGCCTCGTCTTTAACTTTAGTCATATTGAGGGAACGCTTGTTAAATAACAATGAACAATTAAATTAATTATTTCAAGTTAGCAGCACTGTAACAACAGTAGTGATGGCAACTAACTAACAAACTTTAGTTAATAAGAAAATTAAGGAATAGCAGGAAAAATGTTTTTACCTTAACACGACTTATCGCCGATGGACTATATTGTTTATCTTCAACAAGGGTAAAATTCGACCCGAGGCAAAAGCCAGGTAATCAGTATTTGAGGGAGGTCAGGTACTCTTCTCGGAATATATTCTTTAATCTACTGATGCATATAACTCCAATAGTTTGAAATAATATTATTATACTTTATAAGTCAGAATTTGATTAGTTTATTAATGTCGCCCTAACACTTTGGCCAGGTATTGTAATCTAAGGATAATAAAACATATTTTTCAAAATTGCAAAAGCGACTTAAGGATGTAAAAAAGAACTGCACAGTTTTCTTCGTGTGTGTGACTAATTCATTTATCATTTTGTTAGATAACTTGACAAATAATTTGTTCTTTAATTATATTTTTTTTTATGAAAATTTGCAAGAATATACAGAGTTACAGAGTTCTTGTTGTCGTAATTTTTCAAATTCAATTTATAGGTTTAACGTTTAACAACATGCTAAACTTTGATAGTACATTATTTTTAGTATTGACTCAAGGTATATTACTATTTAGCAGGATTTTCAGCGGTTTAAATTGTTGTAGTGTCACGAGACTATCAACATTCCCGGTGAATGCCTCTCCAAGTCTTGCCTTCTAAGTTGACCACTTTTCCAATTTTCTAATTAGTAAGATATTTTGCAAGACCTGTATATATCAGCCATATTGGTTATAATCCAGTAACAACAGCATTTTTCATAACGATGAGGTCCACTCTATCCCAGTATAAGTTTGTAGGTTTGGGCGTACCTAGAATCTAACTGGTAAAACCAATTAATGTAAATTGAAAAGAGACAAACTGAAAATATATAATAATAAGTGTCACTTTTCTGCATATATTTAGGGATTAGTTAAGGGTCGCAAAATAAACGTCACGCCAAACGTGGGAGTCCAGCGAACCTAAACTATAGGATCCGTTTCTACGGTAGAATACGTACGGATCACAAACATACATATACAGGCACAAACCCAAGAATCTCTCAATTAGAATACTTGCTATCAAACAGTGTGCCTCGGAATGTTTTAAAAGACGCTATCAAAGTGTAAGCATACACATTGTATCATCAATCAAGCTGCATTAAAAGTCCCAATGATGTTTCAGTCGAAGCTAGCTGGACATTATCTACTCAGCCGCAAATTTCTAACACAAGCTAGCACACTTTACATACAGTGTGTGTCAAATCACTGCAGGAGTGAAGGAAACGAGACTGCCGATGTTCGTGCAAAGAAAAACACATCTACAAGCTATTGCCTTTATTATCAACAAACCTACAACAGTGCATTTGCTAAACAGTTGAACATATGTAAGTATGTTATTATTACATCAAGTTTTTTCGACGTGGATTTAATATAACATAGGTATGTTAGCATTGTCTCAGCATTCAACAAATATACTAGTAGATCTGTGTACATAATTTAAATTTTCTTTATTTAACTTTTACGTTCCTCTTATAAACAGTAGGTAAAATCGGGAAACTTGTTTATAAAAAACACAAAAAGAATTTGTGGAAATCAGAAACTACAAATATCTAATGTTGTTTTTTATTATAAACTGCTAATTGTAATACGACCTGACTTCAATGATACGACCACGGACGACTCTGTCGTTGTACTTCAGTAACTTAAAATTTTGAAGTATTACTTTAGAACCGTCATTTCCCCAGACGTAAATACCTTTCCTGTCATCTCCCCAGTCTACATCAAAAACTTTTCCAACCATCCAATTATCCTGATAATGCACTAGACCTATATAGGCTAGGTAAATTTCTTGAAAGCCACCTACAACAGCATTCTTCATCATACCAACATTATATTTATTGAAATTCACTGTCTCCCAATAGAAGTTACTAGGTTCTGGTGTACATAAAATCTGTAAATTAGAAAAGAAGTATCATAAGTATTAAAGAATGTATAAACGGAAAATATCTAGTTTGCTTTTGGAACATATTTTACATTATACAGCATCGATAGACCAACCGACTAATTCTCACTTTCATTTCAATTGTTCTTAATTTTTTTTTCGAAAATTGTGTTTGCATCTAGCTTTTTTACAAAATACTAACAATCTTTAGCTAACTTGTTTGCATAATTTTTCCAGTTTATATACCTTTAAGTGTTCCGTAATATTCCGCTGCCAACCATACACAGCTACAGCAATATTTTTATACGGATAGATAGCTACAGGAAATAAGCCATCGGGGTTGTGTGCCTGTCCTATGTACAATCCAGGAGCAGCCTCTAACGCATCATGCGGCACATCTCCATGATTATAATCTCGCCAGTGCAAATTAGGTTTTAAATCAGCTACAATTTTAAAATGGCAAAGAGCCAATTTTTTATATTGAAGAAAAAAAGATAGATAAAAGCAGCACTTACCATCTTGCACAATTATTCCGATTAGAACTAGAAATAATAAATATCCTGTGCGATACATAGCAGCACTTGCGCTATCAGTAATATAATTAACACTAACGATTTGTAGTTAAAATTTGTGACTCTTGAGTCTTGAGAAACACCGGTGCCTTTTATATAAATCCTGCTTAAGGTTCACAACACATATAGGCAAAATTCATAACATTACTTATTTATAAGTTGATAATGAGGTGATGCTACAGTTTTACCGCAATCATATGTCAATGGCATCATACCAAAAAAACCTAAAAGCGCATACACACTTCAGGTGCAACGTGTGATGCAACGTACAACGTAAGGTAAAATGCAACCAGCCTAAAAAATTGAATTCGATATATGTAGCTTTTCATAAAAAAATATGAAGGATTGAAGCGTTTATATATTTAAGCCCACATCTGTACTTAATATTATCAGAAAGTTTTTATTAGGTATACAGGGTGTATTTTAAATAAAAGTAAAGTCTATGAAAAATAGAAAGATATTATTTTATTAAACTTAAATCAAAATACTTTGCGCAAATTCCTTCCCAGACGCGAGAAAAAAAATTGATAATGTTATACACACATTTAAATCTTAACATGATGAATTTACTTCTAAAAAAAAAAATTAAAATTCTATAAATTTCTTAAATGTTAAGATAACACATAATATCACGAACGTAAAAACAAATTGGCACGTCAAAGACACTAGCAGCAACAGATACTTACACTACTTTTCATCAAACACTTCGGTAAATTAAAAAAAGCGTAATTAATAGTTCAGTTGATCAGGCTATCAAATTAGCACAACTTGAATTTAAGAAAGAAAGAAGCGATTAATTTTAGACATAAATAGTTATCCAAAGGAATTTTATGAAAAATTAATAAGAAAATGAATGCATAAACTATACAACACAACAAAATAGTAACATATATCATACAATTCCATATATCAATGACAAAATTAAATACGAATTTAAAAAATCCGATATTAACACAGAATTATTTAATCGTATATAAATTAGAATGCAAAGACTGTGATAAATGATACGTAGATCAAACTAGACAATATTAAAAAAAAACACCTCTATAATCATCAATACACTGTATGGCATAACATAACCGCGGAAACCGCTTTGTCTAAGCATTCTAAAGAATTACGACATAACTTTGGATTTTAAAAAAAGAAAATAGTTATAAAAGATAGTAGTGTATGAAATGATATACATTAAAAAAGAAAATAACGCGGTCAGTTTTAGAAGAGATGTTGAAAATATAAGTATTATTTATAATAATTTAATCACCTAATCACGCCTGAATTTTATCCAATTAAAAGCTCTTGACTAGGCTTTTTGCCATGTTGTTCTCTAGCTCAGAATTGTTAGAACTAGGCAAAAGAATATATTGATATGAGGATGAAGTCTTATTCGTATGATTATAAATTTACAATTCAAATATATTTTATATTGTTCGATCTGTTGTAAGCCAAGAAGACTTACAACACAACATACAAATATGGAGTAAGACCCTAAAAGAAAGTGGAATGACAATTAATAAAAACAAAACTAAAGTAATGGTGGTAGGAGACGAAGAAGTAGAAATGAAAATCGAAATAGAGGGAACCGAAATAGAACAGGTGGGAGCATTCCAATACCTAGGAGTAAAAATTGATGGGAAAGGAACACAGGAAGCAGAAATTAACCAGAGATTAGAAAAAGCAACAAAGCTGTACTATAGTATGAGGAATAAGTTTATTAATAAAAAAGAGATATCCCGTGAAACAAAACTTAAAGTATACAAGGCAATATATCGACCAATATTAACATATGGGTGTAAATCCTGGGTGCTAAATAGGAGGCAGAAGAATAAAATACAGGCAGCAGAAATGAGGTATTTAAGAAGACTTAGAGGTGTCACAAAGATGGATAGAATAAAAAACTTAGACATAAGAAAACATCTAAAAATACAGTCAGTGTTAGAAACTATTGACCAAAGACAGTTAGGATGGTGGGGACACCTACATAGAATGGAGAATACAAGACAAACAAAAAGAATATGGGAAGCAAGAATAACAAAAAATAAAAGAAGAGGAAGACCAAGAACGACATGGGACAATGTCATCACAGAGTTATTGGAAACGAAAGGCAAAAGCAGGACAGAAGCGAAGAACATGACAAGAAATAGAAAAGAATGGAAGAAGTTTGTGAAAAGTTAAAAGAAGAGAAACACCCTACACCATGGATGTGGTAGAAGGGAACTGGATTATATATATATATTATATTGTTCGCTATATTGTAAACATAATCCTATATATCATTGAATTTGGTTGTCATTAGATAATTTTGTTGATAGGCATGGCAAGTTGTTATTATAATTACTTGACACTATTTAAATGTCAATTTTATTCCATTGAAGAAGTTGTAACGAAACCTTAACTAATTTAAAAGTTCTGGAAAAATTGATTTTTAAACGAATAGTGTAGAATTGACCGAATAGTGGAAAGAATATCTGGAAAATAAAACAGGTGTTTATATAGGTCATTCAACTCTTCTGCGTTTAAGGTCATAAGTACTTCATTTCCTTCATTTTTCGTATAATTTAGTCACTGCCAAATGGTTTTCTATCAGTGATTAATTGTTACTAGCCAAATCTACTCAGCAAAATAGAATTCGTTCATGCTCCTTCATGGTTCATGAGCATTGTGGAAACGATTTGCGCACTGTTTGTTGCAGTATAGTAGCTCCCGTTGCATTACATGTTGTTACAAATCAATTAATCTGGCGCAAGAATTTGACAACGACCGAGAAATTTAAACAGAAACATGTTGAACCAAGATTTTTCCCGCTACCCGCTTTTTTGTTAGGTGATCATATTTTACAGACGTTGGTGCAAGGTAAATAATTAAATTGGGGGAATATATTAATCCATAAATAGGTTTAGCCTACTTATTTTCCGGATTTAAATCTGATATAGGTAGTTTACTAAATGAACTAAATCGATGCAAAAAAAACTGGCGCCACTATACAGTAAAAGAATTTCGTATTTGAGGTGACTATATAAACCTCTGTTCGAAACATATTTAACCGATATCAATATTTAAAGCACATTTCAAGTAGTAGGCGTCGCTAGATAGATACTAGCAGAAATGCATTTGGAGCGGTGCTTCTATAAAAGGGAGTACAAATAGCTTATCTACGATAGTCATTCACTAGCACACAAGAGATTCATGTATACATATATCCAGAATACAACATTGCAGTTTTCGTTTTCTTTTTCGTATCCGCACTATTTCAACAATTTCTCGGCGCAATATTGGACCACGTTCAATGCTTCGGGTTTGCTTTGACATAAATTGTCCCAGGTTACAGTGTGTGGTACAGATGGAAGATGTTCCATATCTTGTATCATCTCAGAATCTCACTTGTCATCAGTTGGTTGCGCGAGGTTCCATTTAATCAGGTTAGTTTTTATCAGAGCACCTATTCTAATACGGTTTAGCGTTCGCCATGTTTTGAAGTTGTACGAGACACCATTCGGTGCGCTTTCTGACAGAAGATAGTTTGCGTGTGGTTCATCCAAGGGGCTGCTGAGAAATCTACGAATTGAACATTCCAGTAATGCCACTATTGTTCGCTCTACATGTGTACTATTTAGTCAACGATACAATACACCAAAAAGAAAAGAATTGGAAATTGAAATCCGTGTCAGAATATATTTTTTTGCGAAATGAATATTTAAAAAAAAAAATTGCTAGACCATATTTTTGAGTATTGTGTGCCAATGACAATTAAGAGAATGAAAGAGATCAGTAGTCTAGAGAGAAAAAAATAGTAAAAGTAAAAGGCCCAGATAAACGACAGAACCGAACGAACCATATAGATAATTTCTTTAAGAAAACCTGGCGTTACCACTTCGCCAACTACAACAAAGTTTTAATTTACAACCTCCGGTAAGTGTCACAACATTCAAACGCCGATTACGCAAGCTGGAAAAATATATTATTGACAGACCAATCGAAGTTTGAATTACTTGGAAGTAAACGTAGGTTACCTCCAAGTAATTCAGGAAGTAAACGTTCATCGGCCGATGGTCTGGCAAGATAATGTGGAATGAATATATTTCAAAAACAATTAAATATAAGCGAAGAAACATTGTTAGTTATTGATGTATTGTGGATGCATTTTAAGTTGCATATTCA
>ML218696.1:10288-24786 GCA_004785975.1 Popillia japonica
GTACACCATATGTAACAGCGCTCCATACCATAATGTCCTGCTGGCGTGGATATAACGTGGTTGAATGCACTACTCGAGTAGTGTGGTTAGAGCTCACAAGGTGGTCGAGGAACCAAAAGTCGCGCGTTACCGACGCCCAATTGAAATCTTGATTCGTTGGAAAACAAAATGTGCCTTCACTCGGCAACCCACCAATGTATTGCGTTGAACCACTGCACTGGTAGCGTGAGCGTGTAGAGGGAGTGGAAGCCGCTGCGCCACACGACGCGTTCGCGTAGTGAGTGCGCCTTCCGTCCCGGTCTGGCTCGAAGTTGTCTTGAGGACGACGCACGCGACGTTACAGAAAAGCGCGGTCCTCGGGTGCTGTGGTTGCGCAAGGCCGTTCTGCTAGCGGCTGAAAGCGCGTACGTCCTACCTCATTCTCGCCATGCCCGTTGCACAACTGACAACGATCGCGTGAGACGGTGCGCGATCTCATGGAAGGATACACTCGCCAGGTGCAACCCCATAACCATTCCTCGTTCCAACTCACTTAAGTAGTGCGATAGATCCGCCATTATGCAGCGAATACAATTACATACTGGACCTTCACACCGTACTAAGAACGACCAGCTTGTCCCATTCCCTTCGGTCTCCATGGCGACGGAATTTTCCAACTATCGGAACCGCACAGTAGAAAATGCGGCAATAACAAAACTCGAAACTCGCTGCATAGATTCGTCTACAGGAAACATTGATGCTCCGCAAATGTTATGGATGTATCTTTACGCGTTCAGATTATACAGGGTCTGCCTGTGAATTATTTCCAGCAGTAAATATGTGTATGTGCATATGTATAAAAATAGTTAATAAAAAACCAATAACCCACGTTATTTTTTCTCATTATCACACATATTTTTTCCTAAAAATACCTTGTGCACTTGGAATTTCTATGTCTCGAGTATGTCAACCTAGCAGCTTTTTAGAAAGTAGGTACGTTGATTGAATCTTTCTGAAAACAAGAATTAAATTCAGAGTATATTTCCCATGATTTATAGATCCTTTCAAAACATTCATTTTCGACTGTTAGCTACCTTTAACAATATTTACCTAAAAATCTGTTTCCGAAAGGTGAAAGGTCAGCGCAGCAACGTAGTAAAGTAGCACGATAAAATCGAAGAGTGGGCAACGGAACGCATAAAATATTCATTTTCTCTTACAGGTATTTTGTATTCGACTATAAAACATTTATTCGTTTCTTACACTTGGCTGTACATAAATGGATATAATTCAATTCCTGCGAATCCCAGTGAAAAACTCTCCTTTTGTGGTATTGACCCTTTGACCACCGCAGCAACTAGGTATACGGAAAACCTTTCATTTGAAAAGGAAAATAACAATCAATTCTGTCGAAAATGTCTGAATATTTTATGCTTTCTTCTTTCTCTCCATTCGCTTTCTGGTCTTACCGAAGTTCATTCGACATGAAAAAAAGCAAAAAATATTTTTACTAGGCCAAAAGGAGAGCAGAACTTAAAGGCGAGGGAGTTATTGGCCTAAAGGTACGGACTCCAATGGTTTGTTTTGTCATTTCAACAAAGATGATTGGGTTTTAGTCAGATGAATCAGTGTTCTTTCTTGTTTCTTTGCGGGCAGGCTTATTGTTTCTCTATTTTCGCTTTTCAAAATACAGATTAAATTCATACAATTTAATTCAAAGAGTAAAAAAAATAAATTAAATTAAATTAATGAGGTGTTAGAATTAAGCAATACCGGTAGGTATTTCCAGAAAGCATTCGCTTTTAATGTACTAGTCAAAGCAGTTAAACACGAAACACAATTGGAAAGACGATGGAGGTGTGTCTTACTCAAGCAACTGATCAAATCCTATCTTCGTCCATTGTATTAAGGCTTGTTTTAAATAGAAGAATTACAGGTTGTATCTGTTTATTCAATTAAAACAATATAGGAATAGAATTTTAATATAACTAACTTACTTTTCTCTGCATTTTTTTTTCTTTTCGTGCATCTCTTAAGGCAACAAAAGTCTAGTTTTCCGTAGTACCGATATTTCTTTGTTACCCATTGTGCTATCTTCATTACAGCGATATATGTATTCGAATAACGATTTAATGAATTTAGTTTACTGTTGCAAATGGACGTCGACTCTATTTTAGAATTACGTGAAATTAATTAAACACCAATACGATCCAAATCGATAAGCGTCCACCATAATCAAATAAAATTAAATCTGAACGAATTAAATTGAAGTTACTAATTAAAACATCCAGTAGTCAAATCCGTATACCATGATAACCTACGCTGTGGCTGGTATAATCAGTAATACTGCTAGTATCGAATTATTTAACGGATACGCATATGCGTTATTACCTCTAGGGCACATAATATACAGATAGATTTTACAAAATATCAGGACTAGATTGAAATTAATCAGAATGGGATTATAGCAAACCCGACCGGATGCATCACTTTAATTTCGGATTTAATATTTAACGTTACTTCTAATGCGTCATCAATCAAAATTTTCATACGAAAACCGAGATTTAAGCTTCAAGCGAGCCTCAACTGTCAGATTGCGATGCGGGAAAAGGTCTCACATCTATTTCAACCCCTTGTCATATACTAGGTGGTTACTCGAACCTCTTCCGTCACCCGACCCCCTTTTCTCATGCGCTCCTCTAGCAACATCCCATTACTATGCATTTTCTATTTCCTTTTTAAATTATTCTGAGGAAATTTTCAAATCGTAAGTCTATACTGTCACATTTATTTATCGCGAATCTGTTAAGAACCGGTACTGTACGCTGCGGCGTACTTAGCCAGCCAGAGAGAATTAAAATATGTAAGGAAGAGCAATTTATTATAACCATACATATACTACCATATACAGTTTTTTTATCTCTGAACATATAACGTTAACATACCCTATGTTCAGTTTTAAAATTTAGAAATCATTGTAGACAAGTGTACAAAGTCGAAAAATAAAGATTCAAGATTTCAAGATTGTCAAGATTTTATTTGAATAAATTAACTAGATTATCACAGCGAAAAATCAAAAGACCCAGGTTATAATGTGAAAAATTTTCTTCCTCAAAATTTATTATAAAACACATCACAAACATACAGAATACATAATCACATTCATTTTGGCGTAACAATAATAAGTTTCAAGCTGGAATTACAAAAAACACCTTAAAATATCAAGTGGTAGAATCAAGAATTCAGCGGCTGGTACCCTTGGTAAAACAGAAAACAAAAGGGAGGGGAGAGTTGTTGATAAGTTTAAAAAATTTGACAGAAGAAGGAAGTCACAACAAAACTTGTGTAAAGAAAACACCGTAAAAAAAAGACGAATAATAAATTGAAAGTGCCAGTTACAATATCAATAATTAAATTAAAGTGTACAAGAAAAAGAAAGCCGGCGGGAAGAACTAAAGGATTTAAAACTACAAGGAGACAGCAAAGGAAACAAGCGGACAGTAGAGGGACATCGGATTACACACACACACATCATACAACATAAAGGTATGTTTAAAATTCTATAATTGTGGAACTTAATCGATACGATACGTCACATCCTTCAGGACATTCGGCATTTTGTCCACAAGTTAAGCGAAGCAATTGGAATTTCAAATGTTTCAAATATTTGTATTTGGAAACTCGTATATCCTCATTCAATAGTTAATTCTCACCGACTTGTTTCACTGCACAGTACATGCCCCGTCATTCCTGCATTCTTTTTCAGAAGGTTCGCTTTTCGGACTTCACTTACATGCATACATATGTTAGGGGCGAAATCTTTCGTTTGCAGATCATCATCACAACTTGAGAACATAATCAAATTTCACAAGCTCAGATATTCCTGGAAAACTAGCATTGTTTCATCAATTCATTGATTCCTAATCTTTGGAAAATTCACAGCACTAAAAACGGTAAAGTAAAGTATTATTTCAAAATTCAAAAGTGGAATGATCAAATTTACGTGGGACAGATTATTACGAAAGCAAAAGCAACACAAGACATGACGTCAACGGCACAAATCAGTATAACACAATTACACAACGAAGACGTAATCCAATTTTGGAAATTCCAAAAGTTGGCGGCCACTATAAACTTGATTATTTTCGTCACAGAATATTCCGTATTTTGAAACTTTACCATTCCTCTTAGATGAAATGTATTAAAAATTTTGTAAATATTTTTTTTTAAAAGCTTTGCCTATCATCAATTTGATATAAAATGTTTTACTTTTGGATTACATAAAATAAGCTTTACTAAAGTTTTATTCTCGACGTTGTTAGCTTATAATAAATAACCGGAAAAATCTACACTGAAATAATTAGCCCTGCGTATAATAAGGGAAGCCTTTAAAAACAGTAGAAAGCCTTTTGAAGCTATTAAAAGTCATTCAGACAACAATAAGTACAATCCCTATTACCATGAAAATTAGGAGGGGATTGCTGCATTATAACCGACGGCAGAGCGGTTTCTACAAATAATAAGTTAGGTTCATTTTTTTTTCCAGTTACGCAAATAATTATACCTCCTCACGCGGCGAATTATTCAACAAATCTTATGTTTTTACAAAGTCAACGAATATTAAGAATGTTTTGAATAATTTAATTGCAGAAAAATGGAATTTAGACATCTATAAAAGCAAACATTAACTTGTTGATGTTTTAAGAAATTTCAAATGAATGCTATATAAAGATTGCATATACGTATGTATGCAATTTTCGAACACTAATCTCCAGTCATGTCGCGATTTTTCTAAAAAATTGACTAGGCCATTTATTTTGTTAAAAGCAATCTTGATTTTCCGTTGTAGCTTGTAGCGAGAAAGCATTTTATATTCAAGCATCACCGGTAACATCAATTGACGTTTTTCGAAAGAAAAGGTTAATCTTGCTGAGATGGCCAATATTGCGTCACTTTTGTAAACAAAATAATTAATTAGAATTAATTAGAATTTTTGATTCATCACTAATGACAGTGTTGCTTTAACATCTCCATATTCATTATCTCTGACTTACTAAAAATATGTTACTCCCGTAATCAGTGTATCTCTTCCTGTCACCACCTTTTGACCGGATTTTCCTCGGAAAACTTCTTCTTATTCTTTGACAAAAATTCTAATTTCTAAAATTCTGCTAACGAAAAATATACCAGTTTATAAATTGTATTTATCTGTAGGTCTCATTATTTTTCTACTTTAAGGATATAGCAAAACTTTCTTTATTACAACAGTTGTGACTGGTTTGTGATTGACTTAGTGCAATGGCGCACTATGCTTATGTAACTACCCATTTTTCTCCTCGTAGGCAGGTAACCTTTTGAGGCCGTTCGACCAAAAGACCTATTGCCCTTCCCGTGTTGTTTAGGTCTCCCGAATCGCTTGCGTTTGTTTGTCTAATCTCACGACCCCAAAGTAACTCTGCGTCTCCATTTCCCATACTGGGAAGTCGGCAAAGAGATGAACCAGCGTTTCTTCTGCGTCTGCGGAGCTTCTACACTGGGAAGAGTTTGCTAAGCTCATGCAGTGGATGTGCTTGTTCAGTGTGCAGTTCGCAGTCAAAATGAAGTCAGTCAATGGGAGCGGTGTCTGGCAGCGGGCTAAGTTCCAACGAAAGCTTCGATGCAACCATAGCACCTTCCGCACGTCAGTTCTGGTTCTGTGAATGGTTGTTCACTGACCGCTCTAGCTAACTCATCAGTAAGTTCGTTTCCACCGGTTTTGGAGGCATCTGAAAACCAACGACGAAGCTCTTGCTTGAGTTTTACCAATAGAAATAATAAAAAAAAGGTTTACAATTTGGTCCTACACGGATTAAACTAAAAAGTCATACGTCTATTACTTTTTTCGGTATATGCAAATCCTGGTCTTCAAAGATTCAAAACCTGCTAGTACCGCACTTTGACCGATCTACATGTGTATGTAAAGGGTTTTCAATAATAATCGAAACCCACGTGATCTCTGAAGCAAGATGACGTAAATAATATGTTGGCAAAACAAAAAATATCCCTAAGCTATCTAACGGTCTAACCTGAGTTGCTAGTTGATATTTGATTTGACAGTTTTTATACGTCTCCGTTTGCGTCGTTCAGTCGTTGCTTAGTTGTGATTATTTACAATATAAATCTAACCTGTAAAATTTTAATTGTCAATATATGTAAATAAAAAATTCTGGAGCATTTTTATTTTAAAAAATATGTATTACCATACTGTGACATGGGTTGGGGAGCATGGGTTTCGGTATTTATTGAAAGCCCGGTACATACATACATAGATATAGTGATAGATACATATACCTACCACCTTTGCTCTGATTTTCAAGCATTTGCACTTGTATAATAAATATTTGTATACTGTTCAGTAACGTTACCGTTGCATATATGTACATATGTACATATGTAGGTATATATTCATATATATTATATACTTCTTGACTGCTTACTTTTGGAGAAAACTACGATATGAATTTCATAATTAAATAAACTTATTATTGTTTATATTACAAAACAAGTGTTAGCAAGGATAATTCCAGCGGGAAAGTTTCAAATTAACTTTAATAAATGGCTTCACTATTGTTGCTGACGAACGTACTTTGTAACACCAGCTTGGTGTAGGATGTGGAATAGGAGTTATCAGATACCAACCTCCTCCGAAATTCAGAACTTAGTAAAAACAAAAGTAAACAGTAGAAGGCGTGATGATACAACGCACTAATTTCTTTCCTCATTAATTTTGAAATACGGCCGACTCCAGTTAATTAATTTGTAGTTTAAAGGGTATTGTTTAAGTGAACAATGTCTTCGTTGCGAAGGATGCGAAGTTCTTAATGTTAGTGTTTTCCTGTGGATTATACTGTCCTAGCTAGAGTTTACACGTCAGCTTTCTCCAGGAACCTAACAGGTTAGAGGGGGAACGACGTGTACTAAACGGACTTTAAATGCCATGTGTATAAAATTTGATTGTTTAATTTACTAAGCTTCAAAACTTTATTTTGAGTTTACCATTAATTTGTGGTTATTGTGACCATTCTATGCTAAGTGGTATTTTATTTTGTTCAAATGTCGATTTTTAGACATACTTCGACTTAAAACTCCATTTATTCCAACATAATCGTTGTTAGACACTCTAGTCTAAAGTTTCACTTTGTCACGGAAGGGTAACGTTTCTCTAGGAGAATTGCATTCAGATTCGTACTACTTGTTGTGGGGAGCAATGTAATTGACAGCAAAACAGTGCTGTAAGTAGACCACATTTATACAAAAAAATTAATATATGTATTTTTATGACCTTTTTTAACTTATCTTATTATCCAGATAGTTTTTCCACTTTTTAGGTAAATGATAACACCGCAATTCGAACAAAAGTCAAATTTATTCCAAAACCTTTACAATATATATAATCTGGTTTTCGTAACAACTTCGTCAGTGGAATAAAATTGACATTTATTTCGTGTCAAATTATAAATAAATAACTAGTCATGCCTATCAACAAAATTAGCTACAGACAAAGAAATTCAGTGATATATAAGATTATGTTTACAATATAGTGGACAATTTAAGATATTTTGAAATGTAAATTTATAATCATAACACTAATGATCCTTATATCAATGTATTTTTTGTCAAGCTCTAACAATTCTGTTCAAGGACTAGGAAAAAACATGGCAAAAAACCTACTCAAGAGCTTAATTTTATAAAATTCAGGCGTGATTAGGTGATTAAATTATTATAAATAATACTTAAATTTTCTATATCTGTTCTAAAATAGACCGCGTTATTTTCTTTTTTAATGTATATCATTTCATATATTAATCTTTTTTTATAACTATTTTCTTTTTTTATCCTAACATTTTCAAAATCAAAGTTATGTCGTAATTCTTTAGAATGTTTAGACAAAGCAGTTTCCGCGGTTATGTTATGCGTTACAGTGTATTGATGATAATACAGTCGTTTTTTTAGATACTGTCTAGTTTGCCCTACGTAACATTTATTACAGTCTTTGCATTCTAATTTATATACGACATTACTTTGATTATCTTTTTTAATCTTAGTTTTTAAATTTGTAAATAACTGTCTGTTATTGTATGGTGTAAATGTAATGTTTATATCTGTTACGTAGGGCAAACTAGACAGTTTGAAGTTGTTACGAAAACCAGATTATATATATTGTAAAGGTTTTGGAATAAATTTGATTTTTGTTCGAATTGCAGTGTTATCATTGCCTAAAAAGTGGAAAAACTATCTGGATAATAAGACAAAAATAATAGACCGCTTAAAATACTGTTGCAATTATCATTTTCATAGACTTAGATATAAAAAAAAACCTTTAATTTGAGGCGGTACTAGCTTTATGTACTACTATAGTATTTCTCTTACACACAATATCACTTTTTTAGGAACTTGAACACACGTAACGGTGAATCTTGCTCATACTTTGCTGTATTAAATATTTTCACTGCTTATGTTAACTAAAACTCTGTATTTCGCAGTTACAGTTCCTAAATTGACCCGTGATCGTAAAAACACTTCTTTGCGAGTATCTCCGTTATCTTTTTCGCTTTCGGTACCTATACGTGCCCAATTCTCGCCAGCTTGAAATCTGTTTTACCAGGCTTTACGATTTTATATCGATTTTATTCTGCTGGCAGCATGTGGCTAATTGAATTAATTTGGGATCATCGTCTTGTTAATCATCAATCGATCTTACCATAATTTCTAAGTTTTAAAACTTTTTTGCCATCAAAGTTATGTACATAGGTGTTTCCAAGACAAACTTCGCTTCGGATATATCGAGCTTCCACGCACTAATGCGCCACCCTGTATATATAGATTTCATTTACTGTTGCATGAAGTTCACGGCAAAAAAAGAAAATTGATGTTTATATTATTCAAACACATTATTATATGCCTCATATCGAATGTAGCATATAGGCATGTGTTTCAGCAAGACTTCAGGTGCAAACAAACTCCACGCAAATAAATAAAATGACGTAATTTGTAACTGGATCAAAAACATACATAGATATTTATAAATGCTGTGTTGAGTATAACAATATGAATTAGACACTTATTCAACACATATTTAACTCTACACCAAAATTGTTATTTACCGCCATTTTTTATTTAAAGGTTAATATATTTGCAAACAACAAAAAAATGCAAACGATACAAGTGCAATCGAATACAATATTACCGTGCCGAAACAAATAAATAAGCGTGCGTTGAAAGTAATGTACGATTAATTTTAGTTTCACAAAGTAATATTTCGGGAAATCAATATTCTTACTAGCTAAAACTCTGATGCGACATTTATTTCTCTTCTTTGAGCAAATTCACTGCGACCGGCTAAAGTAATATCTATTCTTCTCCTTCTTCTTTTCCACTACATTAACCTCAATCTGTTTTAGGTTATGATTCCCATTCTGTCGTCTGTGGCTGCACCCATAACTTTCCGCATCACACAAAAGAGAACATGTCTGCGTAGTACACGCCTGATGAGAACTTGTTGAATACTGACACTAATATAAACTCTTTCCTGCTGTTACTGCTTCCGCTGTTGTATTTCTACGTGTGTGTGACTCCGGTTCCTCGGACTATCGTTTCTCGTGTTATTAATCGCCTTTGTATGCAGGCAGGATTTTAATTAAATTCTCTATTGTATTTTCAGCTGATTCATGTTGGCATTTTTAATTTGTCGGAGATGCTGGTCGTAGACAGCACGATCAAATTTAATTAAAATTTAAATGCGAGATCATTTGAAATCATAATAACTCAAATATGGAGCTAAATTTCAGTGAATAGTGAGAAAAGCCATAGTCAATTTGTAATTAAATAAATGTGTTATTTTAATTTCCGCTAATTAAGACACCTTGTTCAAGATAATTTGCCATGTGCTTTAAAAGGGGTACCTGTGCGTCACATATTTCTATGTAACTTATATTATTCTTAAATATATAGGCGCAGACAAGCAGTGTACATTATCAATATTTTATTTGGCTTAGCTCGTCGAATGTTCACTTATAGCGTTATTTTTAACCAGGAACAACTAAGGTGCTAGAAAAATTTGCTAACCATACTGTTAAAAAATCAATTGAATTTATTGAATAGAATCGACATATAAAACTAGAGTGTCTTTTTTCCCCTAGTATTCTAATTTCAGTTCCTTGTGTACCTTTGAAACATCCTGATTTCAGCAAATAAAAATCTTAAACACTCAATTACATAGAAACGTATTTGCCTAACTGACACCTACATGAAGAACAATCTTTTTTGATTTTACTGAAGTTTTGAAAACAATTGGCTAGCCCTCCAGCAAGCAATTCTTGGTTATCCTTTCTAGCCAGTGATGCCTTGTGATGAGGAATCAATGCTTGAGCAGAATAAGGAACGAAATTCTACATGAATGTAAATTCCACTTGCGTACAAAACTAACATTGGAAACAAATATTTTTAGTGACCTAACGTCTCGGTATTTTATGCATTTCTGGAGATAAGGAATTAAAAATTCTGTTTTTTTGATACTGAACGTGCGTTTTAAATATTTGAAATAGCATTGGCAAATATATCTTTGCAAAAGTAAATTGCAATTATAGGTAATTGCCATGCTTATTTTAGTAACATCTTACACTAAAAGCATTAAAAGGTAATCGTGAAATAGAAAACCGAAGAAGAAATATTTTCAATCTTATATATGGATTTATCCATTATATCTTGCGGCTAAGATATATTTTCACAAACACATAATTTTCTTAGCTGCGTAAATATTTCCATCAAACGCAATACGTTATCCAATCCTTCTGCGAGGGGACGAACGCGAAGCACATAACAAATGTGCAGCAAAATTTTGATTTATGACCGACGAAACATTGTGCTACTAGTGACAAAGGCACGAACCGTGACCGTTAAAAATGACTTCAGCTTGCGTCAAAGTCAACGCTGAATTATAAAGAAGAAATATATAACTGTGCGAAGGATATGCCGCTGATATAAAGGAAGAAATGTCATATAAGTAAATAAGTTCACAAGCGCGAAAAAGTATCACTGACAATTATTATTGTAATTTTTTGTTAGCAATTATCGAATGATTTTTGCCGAAGATTTGTATTATCTAAATAATTCGATTCATGCTGGTGAGTAATAAATAAATAAGAGTCGATGAAATTTGCTGATTCATACTTTAGTGATTTTGTTGACATTATTTTATCAAATTCGTTTTTACCGACTATTGTAATCGAGCATATGATTGTTTATATTGCATCTAAATTTTAGTAAAAATTTACTACTAGTTAACAGCTAGGCGTTAGTTACTTAGTAGATGAACAATATGACTTAGAAAGTCACTTCTGCTGCACTCGTCATAAAACGAAAAAAAAAAAAATAGTGTTACACGAACTCATGGGTATTGGTCTTTCTCTAACTACACAAAAAATTGTATTAATAATTGACGAGTAACTTAGGAAAGTCGCATTAAATCGATAGGAGGATGTACTAAGTACAGGATTCAGCAGTCAAGCGAGATATGTTCATTTTCGGCTGTGCGCGGACTGTGTTCATAAACTTATTGGACAACACTCAGTCCTAAAATATAATGACGCTAATGTATCTTTTTATATGTATGCATCGACCCTATGGGAATATACATATCTATTTATGGTCTTAAACACCTGCTTTCACCATTTGCTTGCTACAATTCTAGTTGACTTTTTAACACTTAGAATTCGAAC
This sequence comes from Popillia japonica, assembly GCA_004785975.1. Taxonomy (NCBI): domain Eukaryota; kingdom Metazoa; phylum Arthropoda; class Insecta; order Coleoptera; family Scarabaeidae; genus Popillia; species Popillia japonica. The sequence goes on from ML218696.1 coordinate 22,024, forward strand.
TACAACTGTAACAGGATTTGCACTGTAAAAAATGTGGGTAAATTGAGTGATATTGTGAACTACATACACACAAAAATCAATGTATGAATTTTAAGTACATATGTATATATACAACTTTATGTTGTAACGAACTCCGTTCGCGGCAAGAGAAGCAATTTTTCGTTAGAAAATATTTTCATTTATTTTGACTAAATTTTTATTTAATTTATAATTGTTTTGTTGCATTTGTAAATACATGTTAATATACTTTTGAAATAACCTGTATGTGTCCAGTTTGGATATGCTGTGTATGTTTTAACCATGTTTTTTCTTGTGATGTCATGCCACAGAAAGGTACTGGCCAGGATATATAAAGGCCACGTTTTAATGTTAAATTACACTTGCTTTCCAGCTCTCTCCCCTTCCCTACCTGACTGCCGGAGCCGATTGAGTTGGCCAGCAGATCCTGACCGTTGGGTGAGCCGAAGCTTTATTGGCCCCAAAGTGTTCTGTGGTACGTGTCGAGTTTTCGTTGGTCACTGCAGAACCATCCAGACCCTGATCGTTGGGTTAGCCGAAGCTTTGTTGGCTCCAACGTTTGTTTCCTCCGGTGAGGTGTCGAGAGTAGACCCTTACATGCACTCCGTTAGCTTGCGTATGACTATCAACATTATTGTTGTTTAACCGATTGATTTTTAAGTATTTATAGGAATTTACCTGGCTTGTACCTTACTTGAGCATCACTTGTACCTTTTTCATTGCTATTATTGTATATACAGACATCATACCGTTTTGTAATATATCTGTTGCTCAGGCAGACTTAACAGACTCAGCGCAGCACGCCATCTATTGAGCATCGCCGCAGTCTAGTTAGAGTCGGACGCGATGCACAGTGGTTAGATATCCGCACGTGTGTTTAGTAGTATTTGTTACTTGTTATTTGATGTTTTCTATTTAATTATCTATGTATATTCCCGGAGTCGCAAAAGTACCATTGCGAAAATTATAGTTTGACCAAAAAACATTGCAAAATTACATCCTTCTTTGGTAACTACCTGTTCAAAAACCACTTTTCCAAACCCTGAATCGCAGCCAAGTAAACACATGTATGTGTGTTTGTACTATCAAGTCAGTGTTCAATAGCTGGAAACAAAACTGACGCTTATACCATAAGCTGCAATGCAGATATATTAATCACTAACTTAATACAGTATCAATAATTTACATACACATACATATAGATACATAAAATTTTTGTCAGCATTAACGCAAATTTCTAATTATCTATAACATGCATGTAAAAGTTTATAAGGAGAACAATATTTTATATAACCGTATAAATAGCAGGCTAGAACTATACATACACACAATGATATTTTACAATGCCCAAAATCCAGGATCGATGTGTATAAAGCGGGTGCGTCATGGACATTGTATTATGGATAATATACTACTAAATAATCTTTCTGTCAAGTGTGGGAAATCAATAACAAAGTTTATTCTAATATATAAAAGCTAATGGTAAAACTCAATACGACTTATAAGTAATAAAAGTAAATCCCAATAAAGCATCTTTACCTTTCGTGCTTTCTTTCTCCAGTAAATAGCAAAAAGAACTTAGTTTCTAATCTCTCAGAAAACCGTAAGCGTAGTTGGCAAATAAAACAAGTCTAAAAGTATCGAAGCGAATTAAAGGACAAACCCCGCTGTAGATGTTTACTATTATTCGATTTATAGGGCGGTCTGATTCCTGAAATGTTCGGTAAACCTGCACTTCAATATGCTGTGCTTTATTGCATTTCAACAATCTTCTTTAAAACTAAAAGTAAATATGACAGCCAACTGCAAGATTTCGCGGTTCAATGTTTCTGGTTGAGGTTGAATGATTACTAAATCACACAAAGTATTATTACGAAAATAGGAGTTATATAATTGTCTTCTATACCCAGCAAGAAAATAGTAATTACAGCGATAATACAATTTACATAGTGCTTCTTCTCATTAATGAGCATTATTTTACAAAGAAACTTTTATCCTTTCAACGATATAACGGTTATTTCTTACCAGCTAGCATAAAAAGACAGCTTTGATATTCTGGTCGATTCGCTTCGTTTAGCGATTCCTTTAAAATAGTTAATTTTAGTATACACTTAATTAGGCTCAACTACATACCTTTAAAAGTAGCCCATCTTTGACGGGAAATTGCGTAATTTTGTCGATTTACTCGATAGCTTGAGTTTTAGATTTAAAGTTTGTTTAGCCGACTTTGTTAGAAGTTGAGATGAAGGAGTAGAGAATGGAGCTAATCCATGCGACCAAAAATAAAGTTATCTAATATTATATGAATTTCGTTTGATCGAAAACATTATTTATCATATGCATTCTACTGCACATATGTATATATCAAATATTATACCTTGAAAGTTTCGTGTGGTGTATTGATAAAATATTTAGAGTAAAACAGTGTGGGATAATGCATCTCAATGTATAAAGTGCTCTAAGATATGCTACATCAGAATATTTGTTGATGTACAAATCGCTGTTCTATTATCTAGTTTCACTTGAATTGACTTCAGTTTAAAATATTTTTATGCAGCATTCAAGGAGTTTATCCGAATACTATACGAGGGATGACCTACAATTATTGAGAATTGAAAAATCTAGTTACCCGCGCAAACTAAATTGCTGTTTATTAAATAGTGGCATTAGTTCTGTCAATTTAGCAGTTTAGTTTGTGCAGTTCGGTTGAATAGTCGATAGAATAAGCTCCTGTTATCTAAAAAA
>ML218696.1:29786-50088 GCA_004785975.1 Popillia japonica
TGGAACACCCTGTATATGAATACACCATACTAAGTAAATAAATAGTATGCATCGAACAGCTGTGTGTCCCTATGTCTATCTGTCATAGTTTTAGAGTTATTGGCAATTATTTTTTTAAATTCAACATTATTAGTAGTGAGCCTTGGAAAATAAATTCTAAATAGTTTTGGAATTAGACAAGTTGTATTAATTTGCATTTATTGAACAAAATAACAAATAAACATTAACAACAACATCAAGAAGAAAGAAAATTAAATAAAAATAACAAATTAAAGTTAAACAATGCGTTCCCAATTATATACTATAAATGTTCGAAATGATCTCCGTTCCGATCTAAGCAGAGCATAATTCTGCTTCGTAACTCTGTTGTAGTGGCTTTCTTACATTGTCGGCGTTCACCTTTCGAAAACTGTCCCGTACTCCATTTATAAGGTCTTCTCTATTTTGCACAGAAGATTCGTAAGCTTCATTTTTTATTTGACCCCATAAATAAAAATCAAAGAGAGTCAAATCGGGGGATCTGGGTGGCCAGCACCAAGGTCCGTTTCGGCCGATCCACCTATCCTCAAAAATATGGGTTACTTCTTGATATACTTCTTGCGCAGGATGAGCGGGCGATGCATCACAACTCACAAAACTGGATTCTTCTATCTTGATCCCCTGGACGAAAAGCCTGAACCATTTGAAAATAATAAAGATGCATTTTATTTTTCTTTAAAATCCTATGGTGATATCCCTAAATTTGCAGACGCTGCCGGTACAGAACAGGTTGGATACGCATGAAAATATCCCAAAACAACAATTTCATTCCCTTCATCGCCCGTAATCGATTTTGGAACTGTCCTCTTGACTTGACTGCCAAAGCGAATAAAATTTTATGCTACTCGTTTGAATTTAGTTTTATTCATTGGTGGTAAATGTGGGTATCTTTCATTAAAAACTCGACATGTTCTTCCAATAATTTGAAGAGACTCACCATGAATATAAAATAAATTCAAAATATCTTTATTAGAATAAATATTTAATTCTTTCTGCAAATTCGTGAACAACTTAAGATCACCTCAACACAAAATAAACTTTGTGACAATTTTGACAGATCAGATTTACTTTTCATGGCTTACTACCACGATTTCCTTGGTAATGCTCAATTTAGAGAATAATCATTAATAATTCTAAAACTATGGCAGATACACATAGGGACACTTACAGCGATTCGGTGCATTCACGGCTTAGATATACGATTTTAAAAGATCATTTGAAAAAGCAAGAAATTTCTCAAAAATCAAAATAATTCAAAAACGGTTAATTTTTGACATAAGGAACCTTAATACAAATGTTATAACACCTCATAAGGAATTTAAAAAAGCAATAAAAAATATGACATTTGATTTGAAATATCAAAGTTGGTTATGATTTCCGGTATAACCGGAACTGGTTCATGAGTGTAAACATTTTATTTTGACTCACCAAGTAGCAACATGACGCTTTACAAATTTTCAGAACTGCCCTAAGACGTTAACACAGAAAACTTCTAACGAACGGGTTACGTGGAAAACCCTGTATATTACTCTAACGAATTTAAACACCTGCGCACACTATGTAAAAGTTTATTGACGACCGCACGAGATAACCACATCAAAAATATTGAGGATAGAATGAAGACGGATCCACGGAAACTTTGGTCGCTTGTAAGGAGTCAACAGGAAAGGAGTCGCAAGAGCTACCAAAAATTTTAAGTGCGCGATTATAATGAAAATATTATATTTTGCGTTGGTAACCAGCAAACTGGAATATGCGTCCATTGTTTGGTATCCATACTATGAAGTACAAAAATATGCTATAGAACGAATTCAACGCCGCTTTCTGAAGTTTTTAGCATATAGAACAAATGGAGCATACCCTGACAGATCAGTCGATTACAGTAAGTTGCTGGAGTTACACAAAGTACAATCATTGGAACATCGAAGACGATTACATAGTGCAACATTCCTACATAGAGTTATAAACAATCATGTTGAGTGTCCACGTATTTTATCCAATTTACAGCTTTATGTGCCTCGTCACTCAGCGCGTGCAGTGCAACCTTTCACGTACAGCACTCCTCGTACAAACCTTATGCTCAAAGCTCCACTCATCCATATGATACAAAACGCTAACGACATCTATAGCGATATTTTTCTCGGCAGTAGTCATTGAGGCTAACTACATCTTTGTCATCGACAGGTCGGAGGGATGCAGTGTTTCATTGTTCTATTATTGCCATTGTTTATTGTAATCTTTAGGTTCTAATTATATTTTGTAGTTTAATTAATTTTTTTAGTATAAACTTTGTATGATTTATAGTGAATTATATTTCTTTTTTTATGTACTTTGCATTTACTTTTATGTATTTTATCCTTTTCTTAGGTTGTAACCTGTTGGGCAATAAACCATGTATTATTATTATTATACATATATATGTACATACCTATGTATATATACCTATATATTTTCTTATCGATGAAATTGCATTTTGTGACAAATTACTACATGAAGCAACAAATCTGTATATGTATTTACCTCTGCTGCAATTTATCTTAAACTTAAATGCATATGACGGAAAAATCTTAAAAATTGACATCTGCACGATACAATTTCAGCTCTGTTTAGATCGTAATGCACTAATATATGTACACGCCCTCGATATTTGCCATAGAATAAAATTCTTTGCAACTGCTATACTTATACCAAGCTGAATATTGGCACTTTTCGCCATGGTCGAGGGGAACTAACAATAAGAGTGTAGATAAACAGAGAGTTTTATGTATCTCATTGTAACCACCCAAGCATAAATTTTGGTAGGTACTAGATATAATTTCTGTATCGGTTTAAATTCCAATGCAGCTCTAATAAGTTACTCGAGTATAAAGAGTCATCTAGTTTCAGTTGAATATATATACATATATGTATGACGAAATAACTATTTTCGCTGCAGTAGTGTATACTATACAGTTAATTTCGTCAATACACGGGAAAGATATTACTTGTGAAACTTTAAGTTGTCTAATTGCACTTAAAGGTCTAGAATTTGTAAAATAAAACTAAAAAATAAAAATATACAAGTTTTTATAATATTATCAAACTTCATTTTCGATGATAATAAATTTGTCAAATAGGTATTTATCCATTAAAAAAAACGAAAAAGAACGACTGCTGCTCATTCTTGCAATTTTCCGTTGTAATAAAGTTTATCTAATCAATTAATTACCACCCTACACTACTATTAGAGTATTAATCATAGTTTATGCGGTAAAAAGTTTTAAGCCACTCATTTAATTTTGAGTAAGTTTTATAACTCAATTATATTACCCCTCGTACTAATTGTTCTAACAATGAAAAGCCGATAATTGTAATCTACGTAATCGTCAGAGTGAAAAAGAAGTTATCGATCAAAAGTTTAATAATTGGTAGTTATAATTACATGTTTGCTTTTGGAAGCTGCCATAAGTCAACATCAAGCAATATATTGAAAGAGTGATATTATTTAAGGAGATCACTTACTTTTTGCTACGTTTAAAGGTTCTACATTATACATTGTCGTACGAGAGCAACATGTTTTCTTAATACTCCCCATATACACTGAAGCAAATAATTGACGAGCACACCTTGTATTATCTGAACACGAGGTTTTAGCGCAGTGAAATTTGGTATGAGAGTAGTACTAAACTACTATAACTTATCCTCATGCGGAGAGCGCTGTAAACGTGCTAGGACGGAATACATTAACAACGAGGGTATCCCCCACGAGCGGTGCGTAACATCGCCAGACGATGAGGCATGGAGTCAATAAGTTGTTGTATGCTCAACGTTAGCCGATCTGGACATAGAAGCCTTCGTATACAGTCCTCTTCCACAAATACCTGCACTACACGTGCGATGTGCGGTCGAGTGTTGCCGCGCATCTATAGCAGATGTGGGAGCCGCTGAACATAGCGAAGCACAGTGCGCCGTAGCACCTCATCTACGTATCGGCGATCCGTTATCGTTTGTTGTACACGCGGCAGACGTGTACGTCTTCCATATGTAACAACACCCCATACCATAACGCCGTGCTGGCGGTAAATATGTGGCATAGTTGAATACTCTGCTTGAGTAGACGTTCACCAGGTTGCCGACTAACAAAAATTGGCGCGTCACCGACGCCCAATTCGAATCTTGATTCGTCGGAAAACAAACCATCTATCGAACGCCCTCGCACAGTTCGTTTAGTGAATGCACCGTGCTGTCCTGCTGGCCAAGCGGCTTAAAGTTGCCTTGAGGACGACGCATGCGACGTTGGAGAAAGGGGCGGTCCTCGCGGGCTGTGGTCGCGCAAGGCCGTTCCGCTCGCGGCTGAAGGCACCTTCAGCCGTCTTGCCTCAGTCCATTCTCGCAATGACCGTCGCCCAGCCGGCAACGATCGCTCGAAAAGGCGCGCGACCGCATCGAAGGATACACCTGCCGCGTGCATCTCCACAAACACTCCTGGCTCAAACTCGCTTAAGTAACGCGATCGAACCGCCACTATGCAGGGAATACAAGTACATACTGGACCTTCATACCACACCAAGAACGACCTGTTTCGGCCACACCCGTCAGTCACCATGGTAAGGACATTTTTCCACCTATCGGAGCCGCCCAGTAAAAAATGCGGCGATAGCAAATGTTGAATCTTGCTGCATAGGTTCATCTATAAGAAGCTTTGCTGCACATTGTATGCAAATTTTATGGATGTATGTATGTACGCGTTCAAATTATATAGGATGTGCTCGTCAATTATTTCCACAAATGCATCCCCGGTTTGTCATTGTTCATGCTGGATAATAATGTAATTTATTGTTTTGTCGTATTTGAGTAATTGACTTTTTGATTCTACTTGCAGGTTTCCGCCGAAAATAATAGCTTGTATTAACATCGTTACAACATGAATCTTACTTATTCGTTTCTAATTTCAGAAATTATTATGTTCTAAACATTTATTTGCGATTTTCTTTATCTCAACAATAAAATTTCAACCTCATTTTGGATAGTATGTATTCTTAGTTTGCAATTATTTCTGTAAAGAGGAGAAATTAAGTATATATCTGTTGCACTAGTACAAGAATTATTTACCTATGCCTATTTTTAAAAGTCTTGTGAATTAAATACGAGTCCTGGGCAACAAGAATGAATACAGTCCTTCAGTTATAAGAAAAGTTTTTTTTATAATGAAAGTAAGTCAATTGTAGAAGTCAAAAGAAAACAGGGATAAGGAAGTGAGTGACAAGTATAAGTTTAACGTGCTAAATAAAGTGATTAAATTAATACACAGTTGTGAACTTAGAAGTGTCTCTAGATAAAAATTAACTTTAATTACGATTAAAATTGCATTTATATGCAGACTAAAGTTTTGTAATTAAAATAGGAGTTTCGCTAATTTGGCGAGTAATATTACCTGAGAAAATAATATAAAGGGTTTAGAGCAATTCAGAATGATCATTAAATGAGTTTGTATAATATGTAGTTAATTTTTTGCGCGTACAGATATTTGTTAAGGTAGCTCAGACTAAGAGAAAATATCCAATAATTCCGGCAATATAAGAAATAACACATTAAAATAGAAAGCGAGAAAACCTCTCGGGGAATACAATAACTGGCGAAAATCCTTTCCACGTTAGGTGTCGGATAAATTTTCCTCAAAGGGAAGTTATGAGTGTATCACATCTACCCGCTCAGCGTGAGTGCATTCTACAGGAAGAATAATTCCCCGTTTATTGTGACAGCGACACAGCCAGCTTTTAGTGCGACACGATGACGGTAACATCGAACAAAAATAATATTCTCGTTGGCGGAAGTATTACCTTACAAACTAGACGATGAGGTAGAGAGTGTGAATTTGACCTTTTAAGGAGGAGCAACCAATGTTCTCTCCGCATGATATCTCTTTTGCACATGTCAAAGAACAAATGTAATTCCTTTCTGATTGTCCACTTTATTATTCAAATAGCACGTGGGACATTTTCGTTCATATAAATTAGTCCCATTAGAATAGAATTAATTTTCCACTTGCTAAACAATACTTACCTTTTCACTTGTTTTGTGCAATAGAAATAGAATGCCACATAGCTTGCGGTTTTGTACCAGCATCATATTTATCCTTTGCGTATTAATTCCTCGCTACCAACTCTGAAGTCAAAGTTGCAATTGGTTATTTTTCACAGGTTCAATAAAAATTATTCTTGATCGAACACAGTCTGAACAACCAAAACGAGTACTTTTTCAAGTTGTTCCTGGAACAGCAACTCGACCAGACATGGAGTCCAGGATGTTGCATACCTAACACTAATAACACCACTAACCCAATTTCCGATAACATATCCAATAGCCATACACTAATCCTGACATTAAAATCTACAGAAAACTACAATTTGTTCCTGGTCTCACTGACAAAATTATTAACTTATTCGGTCACTATGACAATATACAAATTTGTATTTACACCATTAAGAAAATTCTGAGATTTTTTTCCCGACTCAAGGACAAGACTCCCCTTCTACAACAGTCTAACCTCATTTATAAAATTAACTGTCGGGACTGTGAAGGCTGTTAGATAGGCCAAACTGGTCAGAGACGCATTTCCAACCACCGAAGCGACCTGACGTATATACTGAATAGATGGGTCACACTATTGATTTTGACGAAGTTGAGGTCTTGGATTTTGGACGTAATACACTAAAATGTATATAATTTCTTAGAAATGTGTTTCATACAAAGGACTGCTGCTTCAGTTAATTTTAAGAAAGATGTCGAAAACCTAAGTTTCATTTATGTTGACCTTATCAATTAATAGCGTTAGGGTGTTCACCCATTTACTATTTTGCAATTTCATTCTTTTTACGTAAAATTTGGCTTCACTCTTTTGACATGGATTGTATTTATCCTTACCTGCTTTTCTTATTATATCTGACTGTATTTTTGTTTATTTAAAATTTTACACGACATCGGTTTTTGGATGTTATTTGATTTTAGTTTTTAATATTCTATTCGCTGGCAAAACGTCCACATTGCATCTTCAACTGCATTGAGTTTAGTTGTGGTAAAAATTTTACACTTTTGTGTTTCGAATTAATTTTAGATAATATACATATCTTACTTGTCAAAAACAACTGCGAATAATTCTATTATTTATGTTCACAATTTATGTAAGTAATCTCACTTTCAATCTATTTGTTTTTTTTTAATGGTAACGTTTTTTTAACAGCATGTCTTGATAAAGCTCGTATCCACGGACGAAAATTTGATATTTTTGAATAAAGAATTTTCATTAAAGGACAGGCCTTTTTATCTGCTTAAAATTGTCTGAAGTATAAAGCGTTAATACTATAGTACTAATAATAATGTTCTAGACTTGTTTGTTTGCACTGAAATCCTTAAAATTAGCTGACCATGACATGACCCATACGCTGTTGTGTTCATAAAACTGCATACTATAGTTAATATTATAATAATTGCCATGTATACAAATTAAACTTTAGTCTGAATATTGTAAACGATACAGCCCTCACTCTAAATAACATTTATCCATTAGTGTCTATTTTGCTCCCACTAAATACTAAAGCAAGGCAGAGACAATTATCAAGTTGTAGGAAATGTATTTGTATCTATGACGGTTTTAGTAACTAATAGTTCGTAAATAAAATGTGAACTATTAATGGTTTCTGGTGTTTAGTGTTATTGCTTTTTCTTCACAAATATCTCCTTGGTACAAGATACACAGAAATGCACGTTGCGAGCGGACGTTGATGAAGTTACTGAACAACAAAATTGATTGCTCATTTCTGTTGGACAGAATTACACTTCATGTGCCACCGTGTGAGCACTTGGATAGAACATAATTTTAGACTCCCCACAAATATATTAAAACGGGCTCCAACAACCATTGTGATGAAAATTGGAAATGCTATGGATATTTTTCATTAACCACTTAATAATTTTATTACATTCATAAATACTTTTTTTGGTTTGTCATTTATGTTCGAATTTACAGTTTCTATTTTATTTTATTTTTTTTTTGAGATACACTCATTATTATATTAGGTATAATTATGTATTGAGTATGCACACCGCCTTCTTTTTGTGGTTTCTTGTGTCCTTAAATTGGGTCATTTTGACCTGTTAGACATTAAACATGCATTATTATTAAATATTAAATAAGTATAAAAAAGAATATTTTTCATTTTTTTTCTTGAGAAAAGGATCATAGACAAAATCGCGTAGTTGCCTTAAATAACTAGAGAAATTCCAAATAAGCCACGAAATGGAACACTGCAACTGCCTTTTCAGTCTTGGCTCACTAAACACAATTTCTTATAACGTGATTGATAGCTGCAGAAAACGTTTTCTAGATATTAAGAGATTACACGTTAAGAAAATTAATCTCTACTTCGAAACTAGTACTAATAAAGTGATATGAAGTTTGAGAGAATGATACAATGAACAAATGACTGATATGAAGCTAGAAAATAATATTTTTGAAAGAGTATATGTTTATGGAATGGACCAAATTTACTAATCCTAGAAGTCAATTCCCAATATATACCTCGATTGCAAAAATAGACACAATTGTTGGATTTGAGGATAAAAATATTTAAAGGGTGATAAATTAGCAGTGAAACTGAAAGTCTACGATTTATTTATTCTGCAATAAAAAAAACATGCATTTTATATTATACAAATTGATAACAACTTGTAGACTACACAAATGCGGTATTGATTCTTTCTGTGTGTGCTGACAAGTAAGTCAGCCAGCAAAGTATGAAACAATGATTTAGTTTTACAAAGTGCTCCTTGAATATTAATAAATCATGCCCGTATCCGGGAAGACATTTGTGAAGAGGACTCAATAGTTAAAATTTCACTCACGGAGTAGGTAGTTGCTAAAACGTTGATAGACACAAATATATTTCCTACAATTTAACAGCTGTCACTACCATGCTTTAGTGTTTACTATTTCAAAAGGAAAAAAAAAACAATGGATTGAGTACCAGATATCCACGGCGATGTATTCTTCTAAAACTAAATTATGATTGTGTAATGGCTGCAATCTACCCACCCATGCTTTTAGTTCATTGTATTCTCATTCATTATACCTTACTCGGTATCTATAATTTGCTATTTAAATTTAAATATTGTTATACTGGAGGAATAGCTCCTCGTTCAAATCGAAATTCCATTCATTATTATACGTGCTAAACCGCGATAACTTCCTAAATTAGACACAGGAACTTACCAGTCTAGAGAAATTCAAACGTTCGTGATAAATTATAAATTAGCTGTTAAGTAGGCTGCAAGTAGGTACACACGCTCTAGTTGACTTATAGCTAGCCTGTAATCACTTAAGAGTAATTAATTTGCATGTATTTAAAATGTAATTTATTTGGAGAACTTGTAGAAACCATGGGATGTGTAGGCTATAAAATAATGACGCATACGTGTAAATAGATACAATTTTGTCCATATCGTCGTAAAAGTAACTGTAAATCATAAGTTAAGTAATAAAAAAATCGCTTAATCTGTTATTGTGTGGCACAAAGATCAATCTATTCGATAATTTTTAATTTATAGTATAAATTTTATCACTTTACAAGGAAATATGAATTGCCTATGAAATATTCTTGGTCGACATAGGCGTTAGCCCACATACTACCTCTCTACATCTGCATACTTTCAGAGAATTGTTTAAATGTAAAATTTTCGCAATTAAAACAAAAGCCTATCCTACATATAATTTTTTCATATTCAATTAAAATTAAATGCGATTTAGAGAATTGGGATATCAGAAGATATATCTGTTACTTGCCTGACAAATTAACGCTTTCCAAAAATTTTTGGGACCTATTTGTATCTTTCAGAACTAAATCTAGACCTACTAATTCTAACATCACTGGCTAGTCCTCTAACCACTGCAGCTATCGATCTGGTTAGGAGTATTAATTACTGATATCATATTTAACCATGATTTATTGCTGAGATGTACTGTTTATTGTCGGTATATACATATAATACAGGATGGACAGAGCAACTTGCTTATTTGAATTTGGCGTCCTGGAGCTACGGTTGCTCCAAGGAGAGTAGAAGTAGATACAGTCGAAAGAGGGTGTCGTAAAGTTTGATCCCGATTAAATCAGTTAGCGTCATTAAATGGACGAGCGTGTAAAGCGCGTTCGCTGGCGAGGTGTGTTTTAGTAACGGTCCCTCAATCATCGCCACGCAACGTGCATTCCCTATTCATTTCAGTATTACGCTCCATGGCCGTGTTCCTGGTCAGCAGTCGATTGTTTCATAGGTAAACAACTGGTGCTTTAAAAAGAAAGAAACCTGGCTTTCCACGAACAGTAAAGACATCGCACAACACAACGACTTGGTAAGGCAGTCTGTTTTGCGATCACCTAGGCGCTCTGCTCGAAAAGATGCTGCCACTGTTGGGTTTTCTCCTCCTCCTCTAAGGTAAATGCTCCACGAAAGAGTTTTTCCTGCCGAGACTCGATGAGATGGATGTATGAGAAGTGCCGTTGACGATGCCACAGCACATACATCTCGTGTGTATGACTGTTTTTCGGCAATATTTCGCAGAACGCCTCATCTCCTTACGCGGCCAAATGCACTGGACAGCACGGTTGCCTGATTTAGCTACTGCGATTATTTTCTCTGGGGCTACCGACAATCAATTGTCAAGTGTCACTTTAAGCACAACATTTGTCAAGCTATAGCTAACATGTCAAGATGCTCGAAGGAGTTTAACGAAACTTTAGAATTAGATTAAGGCAGTGTATTGACAACAATGGACGCCATCTACCTGAGGTGTCTAAAACTGCGTGAAAACAAACTTTACACGTTGTAGTTGATATTGTTCAAAAAATTAAATCTGCAGCTGTATCCCTTTATTGAATTTCCAAATAAGCAAGTTGCTTTAACCTAAATAAAAATGCAATTAATGTAATCTATTATGTACACGAATTTATCTGAACATATGTATGCATGTAGGTACATGCATGCAGGTATGTACAGCAAAGTTAGCTAATATAGTACCAAGTGACTATAAATGTTTGTAACAAATATTTACTTTGGCAACACTGAAAAATTGGCTTGCCTGGTTATTCATTGTACATAGGTACAACTTTGTAGGTTATGTCATTTGTATCATATGGATGCGATATGCATGTTTGTTTACTGATACCAGAAGGAAGATTTATAGAAAACGATGGATGAAATAAGTTTTTGAACGCATATTTTAAACGACTAAACAAAAATTATTCAAAGAATATGTTCAAAGTGTCGACCTTTCACTGCTAAACAACACTGTACTCGTGATAAATTGTTAAATACATTAGTTAACATTTCAGGTCCTATATTTGCTATTGCCTCCTCAATAGCGTTCCGTAACTGTTGTAAATTCTGTATTTGATTCCGGTATATTGTGTTTTTCAAATAAGGGTACAAAAAGAAATTTAGCGGCGTCAAATCGGGAGATCTACTTGGCCACAAACTTACACTAATCAAACAGTCTGGGAAGAATTGGAAATTGGGGTAAATAATTATTTGTTATTTGTGCAGTGTGTGCTGCGGCTGAATCTTGCTGAAAATAACCACTCGTTAACTCAACGTTGGTAGCGTTGAGCATTAACCGTTTCTTGAAAGAATATCGGACCAATAATTCTTTGTCGTGACATTGCCATCCAAACACCGATTTTAACTGGATGCAATGGCACTTGAATTAAGTTCTGCGGATTCTCTGCCGATCAAGTTCGGAAGTTCTGGAAATTAACATAACCAGACAGATGAAACCAAGCCTCATCCGAATAAAAAGTGATATTTTGCTGGCCAATATTATTATGCAGATTGTTATTATACCATTAACAAAACTGTGTTCGTAATACGAAATCAGGTGGGTGAAGTTGCTGAATAATTGTAAATTTATACGGATGTATTGGTAATTGCTTTTATACGATCTTACGAGTGGATTCATAGGAGAGTTCAGGAAAGGACGTAAGAAAGGTTAAAAGGAAATAATAATAATTGATAATGGGACTTTACCTATTTGTTGAGATAAACGACGTACTGAAATATGAGGATTTTCTGCAACACGTTCATTAACATTATTCAAAATATCAGGTGTAGCAACAGTGGGACGGCCAGTAGATTTACCTTTAGCTACATTACCGGTGTTCAAAAACCTTTCAACAATTCTTGTAGTGTGTATACTAAAGCTACGATAATCAACTTGGTCCTCTGGATACATTGCAACAAATTGCTTGATTGCAGCGAATATATCCAATTACCGTCATCATTTTATAAGCCGCTTCGAAAATAAGCCATTACAATAAATGTGTTTTGTTCAATAGTAAATACCATTGTTAAAATGAAATTGAGTGGTTTTATTCGTATGACTTTTACATTGACAAATTTAAATTTAAAACTCAAGCGTGCAAGGATAAAATTACAGAAGTGTTGCCAACTTAAGTCGAAAATTTACAATCATTTATAGTCGCCCGTTATTTGTAAGGAATGCCTATCCGAAGTTTATAAGTATACATCCATCATTGTTATTCTCTAGTAAGCTGAATTTTCAGTGAAGTGATTATTATTGCATGCATTTACGTCAACATAATGCCACGAGGTAAATATGTAGCTTTTGGCTCCACACTATATCTGATGATCATACATAGTCGATTACATCAGTTCGTTGTTGGTTGTCGATCTATTCGTGTTGTTAATCAAACCGGCGTATAACTGGGTAACAAATCAATTTTACTTATTTGGTAATCTCACATTCGTGGAAACGTGTAGCTAGTATATAGGCATAATGTTCTACATGTGGATGCTATTTAATACAAATTATTGATGGCCGTCAGAATTAATATAATACCTGTATCTGTTCCAGAGGAGCATAGTATATGTACGTATAAATTTCAAATGCTATACAAGGTTTATACTCTACAGTGGTAATTATTTTAGGCAATTTCAATAAGTATGATATAAAGTGTTTATAGTGATCGAATTAATTCTAATTACTTTATGTCTCCGCTTATGCGAAGTACAGTTAACTAATTAACGTATTTTTCTTTATCTTCAATCTGGTATTATTCTGGTATTATATATTAATCCTGTGGAATATCTGTCTTATGTTTTAGGTAAATCATCTCCAAATTGCGTTCATTCTGCTATGTTAGAATAGAATAAACGTAAACGTTAAATTTATAAAAGAAGATTTGGATAGACTTATGGGTCGTATAACAATCATGTAACTTCCACACAAAAATTAGATTGTAGGAAAGTCTGAATGTACATTCCCGCGTGCCAAGATAACATTGTGTCTGTTTGGTCAGTAGAATAGATTTTTTATGGATAATGATTTGCTCTTCGGCTTTGGGGGCACACTACTCAGAATATAGATTGTTTACCGAACTTTACAGATAAAACTTTATGATCAATCGTCTGTCTTTATTTTACAGTTAAACTTGTTAGCATTTAATGCTTAAGCGTTAATCTTCTGATACTGTTAAAATAAAATTAAACTACTCGTGTAAGAAATAATATTGCGGGACGTCCGTTGTGACATAAGCGAGCATTTAACATTATATTTATGCCATTACGTTCAATAAGTTTATAAATCAGCCGCAATTGCAGTTTAGTGTACGTAGAACATGTTTAATGGCTTTATTACAGGATCAACTTCCCGTTGATTCTCGAGATGCAAAGTCACAAATTATGTAATATCGATTTAATTAGCTTTTGTTACGTGGCTACAAAACCGAAATGCACAGTAATAATAGTTCATTACGACATTTGATTATTCTCTGTGACATTAGAAGTATTACGCCCAGAAGGAACCATCTCTCTAATTTAATTTTTTGGCAATACGATAGTTTTATATCAGAAATGAAACGATAACCTTTACAAAAATTGTTATTAACATGTGACCACGTAGCTGAATACACTCCTGTACACGTCTAGACATGGACAAAATGAGAAGGTCGATATCTGCTATTTGCACCTCGTTCCAAGAAATTTGAACTCAGTTGATTATCTCCGCCAAAGCTAGTGGAGGATAGTGTAAAGTGAAGAGTCTCCTCCTCATGATATCCGACACATGTTCGATGGTGTTTAAATCCGGAGAACGGGGTGGCCACGGCAAAATATTAACGCCTACTTCTTGGAGAAAGTCAATAGTTCGGTGATCGGTTACCATACGCACTGGCCCCCCAAGCGATTAGTGCAATAGTTCTGTGTACATGCCTCTCAACAGCAAACTCATTCAAGTCGCTATCCACGCCGGCAGTGTATACTTCTACGCCTATAACTGCGCCAAAATTTGGGAAGGATTGTGTCAGGTGGACAATTTCCTCCACATGTCCCCACACATGTTCAATGTGGTTTAAATTTAGGGAAGGGGGTGGGCACATCAACTCTTGCTTCTTGGAGAAAGTCTATAATTTGAAGATCAATATGGGGACGTCCATTGTCTTGCTGGAAAAGGACCTGTGGACCGCCGTCTAGATAAGGTAGGAAAGTGGTTTGTAGGACATCATCAACATAACGTACAGCTGTCATACTGTCTTCACTAAACAGAAGTGGTGTTCGGCTACCACAAGCAATAGCCGCCCAAACCATTACTCCAATAGTCCTGTTACATGCATTTCAACAGCAAATAAAATATCGCATCGCTCTCTAGCCCGCATCGTACCCTTCTACCACCATCGTGCATACCTACAGAATCGTGATTTGTCGCTGCAGACAACATTATGTCATTGTGTCACCCAATGCTTGCCGTTGCGCTGCACCAGTTCAAGCGTTGACGACAGTGGTTTGCAGTCAAAGGAAGCACTAATCGTGAACGGTATGAAAAATGTCCAAAACCTCGAATGCGGTAATCAAGTGTACGCATAGTAACAGGTCTTTTTCTTCAAACCATTTATCAGCGATTTGACCCTTTGTAGCAAAACGGTCTCGTAGAGCTACTCGTATAAAGCGCCTATCTTGACTCTCTGTGGTACGCCTCACTTGACCAGTTGGTCTTCTCCGTGCTCCTCTACCTTTTTCTGTCCATACACGACTCACACACATTACTATCATTGCAGTATAATTAACACGACGGCCAATTTCGCAATAGGATAAACCAACATCTCGATAGGCAGCAATTGTACCCCTGTCAAAGTCAATAACACGGTGACGTCTTCGAACTCTAGGCATTTTGCCACGCTTAACCCTTGTAGTCGAACATGCAATAACTAAACTTTCTATATTAGCCAGCTCTTATGAACTTGATTCTCTTCGCAGAAAAGTAAGTAACGCCGCTAATGTCACTGAGTATATATACCAAAAATTTTTCTTTTGCTTATCTTTTTAATTATAAATATGCAACACCAAGAAATAGTTTCCTATATTTCTATTACTACTTCCCGTAACATATAAGCTATTCTAGTCTACAGTATAATAAATTCGCTCCATATATTGCTAACTTGAAATTGAAGCGCCGTCACATAACCGCGTTACCTCGCGACAACATGAAATATAATTTGAAGTGGAGCACACATCACCCCTAGACACATTGAAATATGCACGTCATTCCGTGAAGTAGGGAAGATAAGTCACCGTGTAATATATGTTGTTTAAGTTTTTTTTATCAAGTCTCTACTATCGTCAGAAGACGATGCCCCGAAGTGAGGATCCAATGAATCTTACCGTAGAGCCCTAGCCCAGGAGGATGATTATGTATATAACTGGAAAGTAGACAACGACATAAGTGCACTTAAGTGTTATGACAGTCTGGTGGTTCTACAATTCCGACTTTCTTTATTGTGTTGGAAAGTTTAGTTTTAGTATGCCGATAACGTATAAGTGTAATAGGAAATATGCACTGTAATCTGAGAATTGTTACAATTCATTCATGCTTCGCTGCTCGCAAATGTTTGTATCACATTATAGCGCTTAAATGTTTTATGATACATAGCTGTTGTTTATTGCGTAAGTCGAAGCAGTAGTGAACTGCGGAAGCAAAAGTGATTCGATGGTAAATATTTAGTTATAGCTCTAAATGCTTAGCTTATAGTGTTAGGCTAGCATCATTGTGAAGCAAAAGAAATTGTAATAATATTCTCTGAGTAACTACTTTTTCCATACAGTTATAAGTTATTATGCAGAATTTCCTGCACAATTTACAGATCAATAAAAGCATACTATAGGTAGCATCTGGTAAATTGGAAGCCATACAAGCGGGCGAAAAATTTTGCATTAAAAAACTTCTAACGAACCCGGAAATAAGCTTCTTTATAAAATTTTATTCAAGTACGCAATAATCAGATTAATCAGATGCAATTGAACATTCATCATTCAGATAATACTTCTTTGTATTATGCCTTTTAACTTCTCTGAAATTCGTTAGTGCAGTGCCATTAGTACCTAGTCTGTGGCTCAAGATATTCCGCATTTTCGACTATTTGTTTGAGTCGTATGTAACTTTCCCAATGGCACCGCCACTGGAAACGTTTCATAAGGCCGTTAATCGGATTGCTCTCTTACATTGGAATTTTACAATGCAGTAGACAGAATATCCTACAGTTATGGGATAACTCAAAGGGTAGTGGAATCGAAGCATACTACCTGAGTATGAGTGCACAAATGTTTTTGTTAGGTGAAAAGAAGTACTGGCTGTACTCGTTAAGTTTGACAAGGTGAGTGATTGATAAGAAGCGAAGAGAAGTGGATAAGATAGCTTTTACATATGTACATACCAAAGAAACCGGCTGAGTACAGCATGCAGGTTTGTACTTTAGTAGACTCAAAAACTGGTTATACTATGAACTCAGAAATTTATTGCGGTAAACAACCGCAGAGCCTTATTTTCAAAACATTACAGCTAAAGATATTGCTATCAGGCTAGTGGAACCCGTTACTGGGACAAACCAAAATATAACGGAAAGTGGTGGAAGCTTCACTAAAGGAGAAGAAAGTGACATACATATGTGTGTGTATTCTGCGAAAGAGTAAAGCGGAGAATTCGTGCCACTCAAAATAAGACACTGGTTTTTGGTTGGGTTTTGCGATGATATTACCCTTCTCTCGTAGGTATTGCCCGAGAAAACCAAAAGTGCTTTACTTTTCTCCGCCCCACACTGATGCAGAAATTGATGAAAGTACCGGTTAACATCAAAAACCAGAAATTCGAAATAATCGTTCTACAATAGGGGTTGACTTATTGGATCAATTATGCGGCACGTACAACAACTCCTAACTTACCACGTGAAATTACACCACATGTTCCACAGGAAAAGAGTCAGTAGAGGACACTGTTATATGTATATGTGTGTGGCAGAGCACTTAATAAGACAAATAGTCGTGCTTCCACAAGAAATGTGATCAAAGTATCCTCCTCACCTTCCCCTTTTTTTGTAGAAAAAGAAAATAAGTTGGATGACAAAAATTGTCATCTACGCGATCATTAATGTGACAAGAGCTATCGCGACCACTGCAGGGTTATTCATATTATATTTTTATACTTACTATTGAGACGTAGGTTATTGGAAATGCGTTTTCTTCTTCAGGTTTACTTTTGATATCAATGTAATGTGACAAATATATATGTATATTTTCCAGAATTCCAAAAGAAGCAGAGAACAACATGGACATTGTGGTACATATTTCGAAGTGATAGTTCTTCTTTCAGTAAATACTGTTATGCTCGATGGGGTTTAGGTAAATTTGAATTAAAATTATAAAAATTCCTAACAATAATAATTCATCATATTAATACTCCGATCCGGGCGCCGCCGCCGTCCAAACACATGTTACAAATTAAACAAAAACGCGGAGGTCTTTGGAGTTACCAAAATTTCTTCTTCTTCTAATTTTAAAGCACCTACTCGTATGCATACAAATTAAATCACTTTGTATACTTCCAACTAGTGTATACAGCGTGTATTTGAAATAAATTGAAAAAATATGATAAATGGAAATATGTATATTATTTTATTAAAGTTAAATGCAAAATATTTTGCGCAAATTCTATCCCAGACGGGAGAAAAAAATTGAGAAAGATATTTATAAAATATTCGTCGCGTCAGTACGTTTTAACATATATGAAGCGCAAAGTAGGTGAAGCGATAGGCGATATTTAACATGTGTACAACGCGCAGTGTCTTTCGAATGTTGTATGTGGACGTTTCGGAGGGCTTACACACCGCAGGTACTGTACGATATGATTTTCATTTATGGCGAAAAGGTGAAAATGTTCGTCAAACATGTCTTAGGTATAGGCTGCGTTTTCCAAATTGTCGAGCTCCATCTTACACTTGCATAACGGATGTCGTATTTAGATTGCGGGAAACCGAAAGATTGTTGCCATGTTACGAAAATCGTGGACGTGAAAGGGCCCGTATGGGTTTGCGTGCTGAAGAAGATTTCCTGGACCTTAAAACAAACAATCTCAATAATCCTGAATTATTATCATAGTTAAAACACGTTATAACTTCGCAATTGGAAATTTCTTCGAAATTCAATAGTTGAGAAGAAAATTCAATGTAATAAACAGTTGCTTATAAATTGTTAGAAAACCGGAATACGAGATGCAGGTCAGTCTGAAGTAAATTAGTTTCCCACGAAAAATGCTACAAAAAGGCGATAGCTACTTGAGTTACGTGAACGAAATGAATTTCAAAGTGCATCATCTGTATACCTCATTAAAAGTTGTATTAGATTCTGATCTTTAGACTAATACCTTGTTGCGAACATATACCTGTAGAGAAGTATTAAGAAAGTTACTACAGGGTTTAATAAATACTCATATTTTAGTTTTGTCCTAGGGTTTTATCAATTGTTCCTAATATAATTTAATTATGGAGTACTGCTATTGCAGGTAAACAGCAAAGTCTCATTTAACGTTGGTATAATAGAAATCTGCGTAAAAACTACTGACAAATGACATGTATCTATAATATTAGGTACATCTATTGATTCTCCTCTGTAATATTACATTATTAATTTGTATAGAGGTGTTAAATCAAGCCTGAGTACGTAGTTGCAGCAATTTTGATTTTACCACAAGAGCAGATATTTACTTAAACAGTTACAAAACGGAGCCCATATGCAAAGGCCTTTAATTGTGCTGTGTTATTTACACGTAACCTATGTAATCAGAAGAGCCATTTCACAGATAACACGATACGGTTTACGTTATAAAGCATATTAGGTATGGATGGCGACATTATGGAATGTGCTCTGCAGATATACGGCTATAATTTATGTATAGTTATAGTGTAGGCATATCAATTAATTAGCACGCACAGGGTAATTATACTAAAATTTAAAGAAGTAATAGGAACGACAAGTTAATTCTGCTTAAGTTGAAGTTTTCTATCGAAGTTCTGAAAGCCTACACCCTTCTTTCACTATCCTGTACAACAAATACGTGTGGCAAGACCGCTTCATAGAGCAACAGAGAGTAATCCTATCGGCCAATATGTCAACTAGAAATATTCATGTAGGGCCACGTACACAAACAAGAAACTTGTGATATAGCCCCAACCAATATGCGCACCATCGAATTGAAACACGATAAATGACATATATACAACTACGAGAAAGAACAAAACATTACATTACATACAACGCCACCATGTTTAGATGTCGGTAACTCTAGAACGCACGAATGTGCAAATATGATCGTAATATTGCATGAATTTAATGTCAAAACGAAACGCGATAGAAAGACCACATAGACAAATAGATAACGAAGAAATAACGGAAACGAAATCCAGACAAATGAAATACACTACCTACTGAAAATCCTACAAAAGCAAAACTGACTTGATTAGCAGAGAACTGATTCTAGGTATCGACTTTATCGCAATAGCAGAATGTAGAAGTTTTTGTTTTCGCAAACGATATAACCACCGTTTCATAACCAAAACTTGTAAGCATATACATACTACTCAACGGTGTAGGCATTCCTATTATTTAATACAATTTAGCTACTAATATATACATATCAAGGAATATTCGTAAGGATGAATGGGGGCTACATCAAGAGAACCTAATCCGGCCTAACTGAATTATAATACCAGGGATTCATTCAAATTAGGAAAATTAATGCCTGCAACCCTTCACAATTGTGTAATATGAAGAGAATGTGTTGAACAATAACGTATGATTAGCACTCTCTTATGCCGCATAGTAAAGAGAATTGCTTGTTTTATACTTAACAAAGGACCCACTAATCTTGTGCTTTATGATCTTACCAAAATATTTTTTT
>ML218697.1:2857-15955 GCA_004785975.1 Popillia japonica
CACCAAGACCTGTGGGACCGTGTTAATACAAACTTGCTGAAGTATTATTTTCCTGGCAGTAATCTAACCATCGATGAAAAACTGCTGCCTTTTAGAGGTCGTGTATCTTTCCGACAGTACCTGCCAAGCAAGCCTGATAAGTACGGTATGAAAATTTGGTGGATATGCGATAGTGGAACTAGTTATCCGTTACGTGGTATACCGTACTTAGGAAAAGAAGGTCCCAACAGAGCAGAAAACTTAGCGCAAAAGGTGGTTGAAGACCTTTGTGAACCTTCTCTGAGAACTAAAAGGATATTACGTTCGACAACTTTTTCACCACCTACGAGCTTGCATTCAGTTTGCTTACCAAAGGCCTAACATGTGCAGGAACGCTCAGAAAAAATAAGCGCTGCATACCACCAAATTTTTTACCTCATAGGCGACGGAATATAGAAAGCAACTTGTTTGGCTTTCAGAAGACAATGACTTTGGTATCTTATGTACCTAAGAAAAATCGCTGTGTCATATTATTATCTACAATGCACAACGACTCCACCATTGATGAGGAAAATAAAAATAAATCTGAAATCAATAAGTACTACAATTCCACGAAAGGAGGGGTGGATACACTTGATCCGATGGTACATATGTACATATTCAGTGAATTCAGTGGCATATTTCCAAAAAACGAAGACTTCGCAAAATGTTCTTACGAGAAATTACAACAGAATTAGTACTGGAGCAAATTAGACGTCGTAGTTTGAGTGGCTTGCGTAAAAGTCATACCTTATTGATACAAACTACGTTGAATCAAGTACCAACCACAGCGGAGACTGCGGCTCGAGAAGTAAGAAAACGAAAACGGTGCTATATTTGCGCACCAAAGCAAAGCAGAATGTCAACACAGTTATGTGATAAGTGTAAGCAAACGGTTTGTAGTGAACATTCAGAGAAAATACTCACGTGCACAAATTGCAAACTACATAAATAACTTTCGAATATTTTACTATCTTGTACTATTTTTAAATTATATCTTCTGACACACAATATTCTTTCTATATGTTCTAATGTTACTGTATACCTACTACATAAAATAAATAATGCACATTTTGCTATTATTTACATCAATAATGTGTACAAATAGATGTGTGCCTGTGAGGCACACTTTGGTAGAACACGTTACGATAAAACGTTGGTAGGACTAGGGTTAAGTGATATGATGATGGTGGAACTTTAGCTCGGTTGAAAATATTAAATTCAAGAAGTATTCATCAGTATTTTGTTTAGCGATGTACCATTGGGAAATGGATTAAATTAGTAACTGTTTTAGAATTATTGTCATTTTTTAAGAAATTATTAAATTGCAATATGCGGAGTTTGATTATGGGAATTGTGATGGCAAACCCGCATAAATAATTTCAAAGAATTCAAAGAAATATTCAAGTTGCAAAGTAGTCCCATCAGGATAGATATACATATGGTAGCGAATCATGGACCACTCATTTCGATATAAAGAACATCTATCCAAAATTATTAATATGGCATACCTCAAATTGAAAACTTTATATCCTTATCGTTCCTTCCTTGACGCTAAGTCCAAGGGCTTACTCTGCAATTTTCTTGTTCTCTACGTCTTTAACTATAGTCTTCCAGTTTATGGACCCTGTCTCGACGCTTCAGACAAGTTGCGCTTACAAAATTCCTGTATCATGTACATATATATTTGGTATTCGTAAGTACGATAGAGTAACTCACAAATTGTCAAATTTGGGGTGGTTGAACATGAATAATCTGACTAGATACTGACTAGATTGCGGGTTCGTACAGACGTGCATAATATAAATATCCGAAACAAAGACTTAATCACGCCGCCACGGCATAATACTATCTTGTTTAGAAGGTCTTTCACGTACTGCATCAGCACACTTTTGAATTCCCTCCCAACTCGTATGAAGCTGCTAAACTGGAAGGCACTTAGAAGTGCTATCCATAGTTATCTTATAAGTAAACCGTAGAGACTGTGTGGTTTTTGTGACTCTATACCTGCTCAGTGAACTTTAAGTTTGTAGTCAGTGATCGGTGCTGTTTTGGTCATTCGCAATAGCAGACTACCACATATTGACTCACGAAATTATAGATTAAGTTAGTTTTTAAGCAAACTGCTCTAATTTTTTATTTATTTTTTCTTGTGTATAGTTTTAGTTCTGGTGGCAGATCAGACGACGATGCCTTGGTTATCGCTCCTCTGAACCAGCGCCATATGGTTATAGTTAGTACAAAGTAATTGTAAATACCTACATATACCTAATGTCATCACCCTTTATACCTACCTATAATAAAGGCTATTATTATTAGTTCAAGGTTTTTAGCTATTAATAACGATTAAAAATGCAGTCCGTAATATTCATTACGAAGTAAACAGTCATAAACCATTCAATTTTTGTTCTAACGCCATTAAAGTCTATCTCTCACATGTAGTAGCGGATTATGGGGTTGGAAAGAGCTTATAATGTAGTAATCCTGTAAACAATCAAGTTGTAACATACAAAGACACATTGTGAACGCTACAGGCGAATTTATTTAGTATTAACTCAGATAAATTACGATTACAGAAGACTTCAACGTCCACACGCGAAAGATTTTATCAAAACTTGTTTTCGAATCATCTATGTTTATTTATTAGTTGTTTAGGTAGTCATATATTCGTACTGAGTTCATTAGCAATAGTTTCTTTAAATTAGAACTTCCAAAATGCAGCGTTCTATAAAATTCAACGTATTACAGTGAAGTAGCACGACTGAGTAGGGTAATATCCTGATTATACCTATTTAATTCTGCCGAATGACTCTTATTAGGCCAATAGCTGGGTTTCTGCGAATTGTCGGCAACATAAACCAGATAGGAAGGAAAGAGGAAATGAACGAAAAAAGAAACGACGGCGTTTGTGCTGACGACGTGTTACCGACATTATTTCCTACGTCTTCTTTTTCTTCTCTACAGCCGACCAACTTGCCGAACCATCTGGCCCGGGATCGACAAACACAATGATGGCAATAGATGATATCTTGTTATCAATAATCTGAATCGCGCGCGGTCCGAGAGTCTACGCCGTTATCACTGTTGTAAACGTTAAATTCCAGGAACGTATACGTTTTGCGGTGACCGTCCGTCGGTCCGAAGTGGTCTCCTCCTCCTTTCCACGCACGCCTGATTTACGAATAATCAGTTCGCCGATCTCGGGTCCGAGAAATATCTGTACCGTGGATCGTCTTTCTTGTCCGATCTATTTGTGTGTATGTGTATGTATGTATGTGTTACTACGGCGGTCTCTGCACGGATATCCACTACTTGTGCATACAAAAGATAAAGGGGTGGTATAAGCTCGATTAAACACAACCGTCTACTTATAGATCTGGACAAAAATATATGATTGTGCTACGGCAGTATGTAATTAATTTATTACAGTAAATGATAATCGAAGATTAACTGGAGGCACTTTCCTTTAAGTGGTAGTAGTTAATTTTAACGATTGTAGCTGCAGCTTGACAGAATTTCTTTACGTGTGTACCAGATTCATAGTTTCTACTAAATTTGTATTTATATAATATTACCTTCTAATAGGCAACTCCACAAATTAATAACCAAATAGACAGTTACTCTCTGAACTATTAAAATCGCTTGGAAAAGTTTAAAGGTCTGGATTACGGATAACACCGGATACGTTTTCGTTAGTGCGCTGCGGGAAAAGTGCATCTCCCCTAGAATTATTAATTTGAAACTACACCTCATAGTTAAAACCAGTTGTTTTAACGGACACGTAACCGTAGCAAACTTTCTGCTTAAATTAGAACATAATTTGATAAATCTAGTTAACTGACTAAATGCCAATATAAGCCCGAAACGAACTCGATATAGACAATTTTGTTGATACATTTGATAAATCATCCCCATTTCTAATTAATTGTTTTATATAGTAAAATGCGAGAAATGAATATTGCAGATCCAGTTTTTAGTTACAGGTGACCTTCGTATAATAAAATGGAACTAGTAACGGCAGCTAACTAAATAATTTGTACGTATTATAAGTCTTTGTAAATTGCCATTTACAATAATGCGCTTAACCATTTTTCTCATAATTTAAAAACGTTCAACCAGCTGTCTTGAGGGGTACTATCAAAAAGACACTTAACGACGATGTCAAGCTTTTCTTCTAACCTTACAATGATGTAACGTGATTCACTTTCTTGACACTTTACTGAACACACTAGGCAGATAATTTTTCACATACCATTTAGGGGTAACTGTTCGCTAATTTTCTAATTTAATTGCGTCTACCATACCCGTACTTCTAAAAAATACTGCGTACAAAACTTTCTTCATTGCTCGTTGTTTTCTCACAATCGTAGGGGTTTCCTCACCTTCATGTATCCAGACTCCGCTTTCTTGGCGTGTGAGAACATCAAAGAACAGTATCTACGTCTCATCGCCAATTGAAATTATAGAAATAATTTGATAGCCTCCAACATTCAATATGTATAAAGTTTGTTGGCAAATTCTAACACTTTCTGCTTTTTGTAAATCTGTCAGCTGAAGAGTTCCAAGCTTTTCCAAACGAAAATGATCGTGCAATATTGATCTCGTTTGTGAAGATCCAATTTTCAGATTGGACATCTCGTTGCATAGGTAACGAGGCTGTCCTCTTCCATCATCTTTTTCACGGAAGCATTCTTTTCAGGGTAGCTAAAGGAGGGCCAGCTATTTTTCTGTGAACCATCGACTGGCAACCTCATTGAAATTTTTTAGTAGCCAATGATCCCCTAATGCCGATTTTAAACTATCCCAAAACTCATACGCGCTCAAGCCTTTCTTGAAATCATACTATATAAATCATTATCCAAAAGTTCTCTCGTAATAATTCAATTTTTTTGATAACAGAAGCTTGTTTTATGGACTATTTCTCAGACGCTTTTCAACCGAATTGCACAAACTAAACTGCAATTGAGAGATACAATAATGCAAACTTTTGGGTTTATATTTTACGTAATTGTATCTTATCATTCTCAATATTTTTTACGTTTATTTCAAATACACCCTGTATTTTATTATAGTCTTTGCTTATAATCTATACAATATGTATGTATGCAAGGCTTAGCTTAAGATTACTGAATGACGTTCTTTGTACAGAGATTGCGGATACAGTACAATGGCACATCCACCTGCATAAGGAAACCATGGTAATCAACGTTGTGCGCGGGAATAACTTGTTAGACTTATGAATGCCGCAGAAAGTACTTGTACTGATGATTTGGATATTTTGGGCAACTAACTCAGTAAACTTGCTAAATGATTTTCGATGAGATTTTTGCCGACAATGGTACCTAATACGCAAAGCAGCAAAAAGATAGAGGTAAAAGAAACCTCAACAACAAATATTTATTTTATTTATTATAGTTTTGGGTTATAGTTTTATTACATCCTCACACTCAAAAATATTATTCCAAAAGTTTTAAATCGATAAGCACGTGCAAGACTTTGAGGCAGTTATATTTTCAAAATTGTGTGTTTTCAAAACGAAGATTGGATGTTTCTGCATTTAGGTATATATCAAATTAGCTATACTATACTATAACTAACAAGCATGAAAGTAGACGTTACAGATTAATTCCCGAAGCCGTAATGTTATGATTGATTCGGTCGAATGTTTTGTGTCTGGTGCAACCTACTGACTACTGTTTAGTAGTGTTCACATGTGCATTTGCAAAAATGGTCAAATAGGTATTCACCTCGGATATGATAGGCAGGTTATTTTGCTTAGCCACTCATCTAAACTTCTTCAGTAGTTTGTGTACTTGTCCTTTTTTCTACATCCTTTCGACAGATAATGTTCATTATCAAAGTTTGGATGAATAGTTATCAATTCTACGAACTTTACCTTCATTAAAAACAAGCGTCGGGAATTGTATTTGTACCTCAATTTTTATACAGTCTTAGATTTATTAGACTACATTTGTATGTAACTATTTGAAACCCATCATCTACCGTGGCAGTCATTCGTAGAACCATTATAATTACAGGAGGAGTACCCAATAAGAAGTTAATAACAATTTTACTTCTAGGACATTTTTAAAAATATTCTAGTGTACGAAATAATTTCTACAATACCTAAATATACAATATATGGACCAAATTAAATCAGAAATACATATTTGATTTTTAGTTAGGCGTGTCTCGCAAAAGGTTTTGCAATTTCTGGTTTTTATGACTTCCCACAAAAGATTTGGCATGCATTCAATTGTGCTCCATATATGAGCCTAGTTTAAATTATCCTACACCTCAGAGAAGACATTTTTTAGCAAGCGTCAGTCTGCCTAATTTGCGTATCGCGCTGCAAATATAGTAAGATTCAGTTTCAAACCAAAAAACAATTTAGTAAATTCCTGGACGATTCTTTTATGTACTATAACGTCGAGAAATGCCTAGGATATAATAAACGCAAAAAATGCCTATAATAGGCGCTCATGGTCTATTGTAGGAATCATTCTACTAACTGAAACTAGATCAAACATTGGTTTCGGATGACGTAATGTTGGTTTTATCCAAAAAACCTCATCAGCGAAGCTTGGCTTGCAAGATCTAATTTCTGCTTACTTTTCACTCGAGATTTGTTGTGAGATATCTGCCGTTCGGCAGTACTCCCGTAATATGCTGTTTCCGATATTTAGCCACAAGAGGGTATGGGATTTGATTCAGTGCATTCAGTGAAGTATTAGGGAAGCAAATATCGAGGAGCTATCACTGCTATACTATCTCTTATCCGACATTGACGAAACGTATTACGAACACTTTGGTATTCACTAAAGTTTTTTGAGCTCTAACCAAGTAACTGTGCATTTCCTGTTACACTGAAAAGTAATACTTGTATCGTTCGGTTCTAGGGGAAATAATGTATGTGTACGTAGCTGGGACAACTTGGTATAAGCATTCTTACAATTCTTCTTTGTTAGTTCTTTATTTCTTGGTAATACTCTGGACACAGTTTGCTGACTCATGTTTACCATATTTGCAACGCATGTTTGAGACTGCCTTAGAGACTGACTTAGTAGGAGCTAAATTACTAATTTTGCTTAAAGAAACGTTAGCATAAAACCTGTAGCACCGCACATTATAATGTAAGCGTTGCTTGTTTAAACAAAGCCTTATGTCCGGTATGTTTTCATCAATAGATGTTTCGGACTACTGTCAGTTATTCAGAACTATTTGTAGAACTTGGATTGAATGATAAATGTTTTAGTATTAAGTTGAGAGCGAATTTTCATCACAAGCACCTGTAAGAAATATCTCTGTACAACATTCTAACTACATTTCAGCGGAACATGCTTGTAAACAATAATTATACACGTCAAAAATTTTGAGCTCTGACTGTATTCGCAGGGTAGTCAGTGGCCATAGAAAAGTGTGGCGATGGGAGCTATAGAGACGGTTGCCTTCATGTTACGTTGATTTCAGCACAATGTTAGTCATATATGTATGTGTACATATAGAAGATCCGTAGGTCGAATATCCGATTTCGTTTTTCCGCTCCAACTGAGAGGTTATCGGCAACGGCTCAATGTGTTTTCATCATCGTTCGGAATTCTCTTCGTCGCAGAACTTGAACCAATAAAAACCTCCATCAACAGAACAGGGAACGATCTTATAAACATAAATCAGTCAGCTAATTTGACAGGTCTTAGCTATATTGAACTTATTTGATGCCAATTATTACGAAACATTTGTTCTATAAAGTTCATCTTTCTGTAATACGAGGTATATCTACACGAAGGAGTGATCTCATTAGATGGAGATAAGATTTCCTATATTAGGTTAGATTGCATATCACGGAAGAACTTTCAAAATTAAACTGCAGCAGGTCACGAGCGGTTGATAATCAGATTAGTTTCTTGTCGCAAAAAAAACCATTTTACGTGAGAGATAACTATAACTATTAATTTCTGTTTATTGTAAGCTATGTTTACTACCGGCGCCTCCACCATATACATAAGAGATCTAATATATGAACTATGGCGTAGTTTATAAAAAGTTTCTAACTCAAGAAAGTGACATACGTCATCATGAACTTCCATATTGCCAATTCATATAAAATTCTGCGTCTTTTCTGTTCTGAATTTTATAAATATAATCTACAAAAGTAGCAAGCGTGTAATAGTGTGAGGGCAACGATTGGAACCATAGAAATGCATGAATATCTTTGATTACGTAAGTTACTTTACTTCTGTAGTAGTACTATCTACGATAGAGAATATTATTTTCCAGTTACATCTACAAAAACGTGACATAAACTATATTTTTCATTTCTTGGATATATTACATAGTTTCAACGGATCACTGAAATTCAAACCATTTACTTGAAACGTAGCATTAGAGGCGATGCCATTAGAATTAATAGGATATACTCCGGAGAAATCATAGAATACTATGTATGTAAATACTTATTCGAACATGTTCGTAATGCTCGTTATCGTGACGAGTCAGTAACGAACATATCAGCTGGGAAGGAAACAAGAAATTGTTATGGAAACCTATAGTCTGTACTGTCTATTGCAGTTTACTCTTTCAATCTCTCCTATTTGATACCGTATCGCTGTTTAGTAGATTAAAGTATTAATGGGTATCTATAGTTGTTTGTATATAACAAGAGGTTATTTATAAAGTTTGCCATGTCTACAGGGTTAGTTTAAATAGCGCAAAATAAACAAGGGAGTGAAAGATACTTACGAATCAATCCTAAATATTTTGTGGATATATGCATATGCACAGAGTGGTGAGAAAATGATAATCTGGCACAGACGCACCTAACAAACATACGTACATGGCTATATGATATCACCAACTACCGGCATACATTAACTGCTGCGGTTTACAATTTGTTTAGTATCCACTTGGCATTTGTTGTGGATACACCTGTTCGCAATGCCAGCGTAGTCTTGCAGCAAAAAATTTCTATACAGAACGTTTCCCAAATCGACATCATCTCTTGACTGTAATAATTGTGGGAGTTATATGTCGACTTCGGAATACAGGTTCAGTAATTCTACATTACGAAGGTTGCGGCCTTGGAAAGTCATCGCATTCAAGCAAGCAGTTTTGAACATTGTAGAAGCGACTCCCAGTATAAGTACAACAACCCTAGCACAGTAAATGCGTCTCAGACTACCGATCATCAAATTTTGAAAACGAATTTACTCCATCCATAGCATGCCTAACGAATACAAAGGTTAACGGAACTAAAATTTCCTCGCGGAATTGCCTTTTGCGGTTGGATTAAGCTCAGAGAAGTTCAACAGCCAGATCTCATTTCAGTAATTTTCTTCACTGACGAAACTGCGGTTACCAAACGTGATAATTAATTACCACAACATTCACCATTAGGCATACGAAAATCACCACAATTTACTTACAGCACAACTCCTCGCAAGTTAGGATATCCGTAAATGTTTGGGCAGGGTTGTTGGGCGATCAATTACATGGACCACATACGCTCCCACAAAGATTAAATGCAGACTTGTATTTAAGTTTCTCTGTGATACATTACCCGAGAATTTGGATGGCATACCATTGACTAACAATTATAGTTTACGCATTATGGAATACTGGCGCAGAGTAGTGAAATCTATTCAAGCATTTTTAAACAAAACTTTCCTACATAAGGTTGGATGTGGAAGTCACATTCCTTGGCTAGCTCGTAGTACAGATCTAAATGCCTTGGACTTTTCTGTGGGGATACATGAGAAAGTTAGTCTATGATTGCCGTTCCGATATTGAAAATGCCAAAGATCTGCGAGATTCCATTTTTGTTGCAGTAAAAGGCATTCGCGACAACATGTCTAACTTTAAATGATATCGAAGGCTTCCGCGGCCCGAGTCTCTATAATGAGGGTTTCCGGATGTTGACCGTGTCATCATTAGTAAAATATATACAGTACAAAATAAAAATAAAATGCACAAGATATACAATAAACTCGACGTTTCGCCACTAATGTAAGCGGCTTCTTTTCAGGCTCAAAGAACCTCAGATCGTCTCAAGGAGAATCATATTCGCAAATTCCAGTTGCTCGCCCTAAATAAACCACCTAAGAACCTTCCACCATCAAAAATAGTCAAAAACCTATCCTCACATCCCCTTTCCGCGGCACAAACGTTAGTTCTATCCAAAGGCTTAAATTTCGCTGTTGCTCCCAAGAGTATTCCAAAAGAGGAAATTATATTCTTAGTAGAGTCATAACTTCGCACACTTCCTAAAGCAGATGCAGACACTATTCGCTTTGAAACTGCCAAACGTCTTTCAGTCGCCAAGCCTCCTCAAGAAAATCTTAACAAAGTAGAACGTACAGCCCGAAGTTCTCTTCGCACCAACAAACACATAGTCATTCTTCCCGCTGATAAAGGAAACGCCACTGTCATCGTGTATAAGTCACAGTACGTAGAGAAAATGTCAGATCTTCTAGAAGATGGTACTTATACTCCCTTAGCTCGTGACCCCGCCTCCAAGTTCGAACGTCAAATCACTTCATTAATCAAATCGTCCAACCTTCCTCCAGAAACACAAAAACGCATAATACCTAGGAAATCCAAACCACCCCGGTTATACGGTCTTCCAAAAATTCATAAAGAAAACATTCCATTCCGACCTATAGTTAACACAATAGATTCTCCCACCTACAGCCTAGCCAAATATCTCGCTAGTACCCTTAAGAAACACACAGGGAAATCTTTATCTCACATCTTAAATTCCTCTCATTTCGTCAAACTCATCTCTGAAATTTCTATCGAACCTGAAGATCTTCTTGTTAGCTTCGATGTTACTTCACTTTTCACGAAGGTGCCCATCGCCGATTCCGTCGCTATAATTCATCAGTTATTAATTCAAGACAACTAAACTCCAGATCTAGCCAAGTTGGTCGAAAAATGCCTCTCTTCAACATATTTTACTTTTCAAGAAAAATTCTATCAACAAACCTCTGGAGCCGCTATGGGTCCTCCCCTTTCCCCGGTGGTTGCTAATATTTTTATGGAAGCTTTTGAATCCACGGTTTTAGAACACGCTGATCTGAAACCGAAAACATGGTTAAAGTATGTTGACGACACTTTCATCGTCTGGCCTCATGGCAAAGACACCCTTCCAACCTTCTTGGATTTTCTTAACAGTCAACACTTTGACATCAAATTCACGATGGAGATTGAAGCAAACGGTTTCCTACGCTTTTTGGATGTATTGGTTACTCGTTTGCAAAATGGTCACTTAGGACACTCTGTGTATAGGAAACCCACGCATACGGATCGATATCTTCACGCCAAATCACATCATCATCTAGCATAAAAACAATCAGTGATCAGCTCCCTTGTTCATCGAGCATTTTCAATTTCCCAACCCGATAATATCAACCAAGAGTTGAAACACGTCAAAACAGCTCTTCTTCAGAATGGATATAGCTCTAGCAACATACAAAAAGTCATAAACAAGCACTGTCATCCACGAATTCCTGAACAGACACCAGAAACCACAAGTCATCAAATTACCACCGTTTTCCCTTACATTCACGGCGTTGCTGATCATATCGGCAGAATTCTTCGTAAGAAAAACATCAAAACCACTTTCAAACCCCTTTAGAAAATCTCGCAAATTCTTCCCTCAGCCAAGGACGCCCGTCATGCTCTCTCCTGTAAAGGCATCTACAAAATTCCCTGCGATTGTGGTTCAGTATACATTGGCGAAACCGGACGCTCAATTCAAACCAGGATCAAAGAGGACATTTCCTCGACACCGATCAGACATCTGTCGTAAGTAAGTCGTAACACTATTTTCCTCGAAAGATAAGGGAAGCGATCGAGATCAAAAAACATCCTCAGATTCTCAATTGCGACGATGGTTACCAACTCTCTAGCATTTGGAAACCGGTCCTTTCCGCTTCAACGGCCAGTGTTCACTGATCCGCATAGCTGCACAGTCGTATATATACCCCTGCAAATCGGTCTTTCCTTGTCAGAAGGTTTTCGCCTCTAGTCTGGTTGACACGTCGAGTTACCGTGACCTTCTGGTACCCACCCAGTTAACCTCTTTTGCTCCTGAAGAAGCCGGCATTACATTAGTGGCGAAACGTCTAGTTTATTGTATATCTTGTGCATTTTATTTTTATTTTGTACTGTATATATTTTGCTAATCATGACACAGTCAACACCCGGAAACCCTCATTATATGTCTAACTTTACTTGCGTACATAATAAATTTCGTTGCCTCATTGATGTCTGTAGTATTGTTCATAGTGGACACTTTGGACATCTTTTGTAAATATTTTGTCCTGTATCTCCTACATCGGTTCGTGTTAGGACCACCACAAATTTCTTGTGCAGATACCAGCCAGCTGCTTTTCAATACACTTTTCACTATTCATACCATCTAACAATTTCTTTATCGATTTTTAGTTTCATATGCGTGATTTTGAATAATCTGCAATATTTGTATAAATTCAAGATAAACAAAGAATAAACCGATTTTAAATGCATTTTGCACCGTAAAATTTAAAAAAGTTTTACAAATAATTTTTTTTTGAATTTCAGTTACACATTTATACATGATTTTCAGATTCGTGTAGTCTAATACCTTAAAGGTATATTAATAATAATAATATAATAATGTAATAATAATAATATAATTATAATAATATAATAATAATAATAATAAGCTTTATTCTTTAAACTAAAAGAAGTATAGAATATGTCAATATAAACTCAATATAGACTACTCGGTATAAACCACCTTCTTAATTTTATCCTTTTCTTGTAGTTTTTACGATATTTTAAAACAGTCTGTATTATCTTAAATGATTTCGTTCTCTATATAACAGTTTCTTTCTATTTATGGCAATTCTTGCAATAACGCCACCTAAACATCTCCTGTACTAGAGACTTTCAAGATCTACAATAGGTAGATCTCATTCCGTAAATACCAAACATTTTACAAATCGCCGTTAGCGTTAATCTAATTCCTCTCTATCGACTTTCTGTTATATATGTACTATAGTATTGAGCTTCTAAATTTCTGCGCCTTATTGCAAACAA
>SMLS01068642.1:0-11916 GCA_004785975.1 Popillia japonica
GTCAAAATTAGTTGGTGTATGCACAGATGATGCACCTGCTATGGTCGGCTTACGTAAAGGTTCATCGGAATTTTGTATCAAAAAGCAACTGAATTAAATGTACAAAATGATGATTTGATTGTCCTCCATTGCATTATCCACCAACAGAACTTGTGTCCTAAGTCAATTCAAGAATGTTATTAACGTGGTAGTAAAAACCATCAATTTTATTCGATCCCGAGGGCTTAATCATCGTCAGTTCAAGGCATTATTGGATGAAATATCAGCCGAATATGATGACGTAACATACTATTGTGAAGACAGATGGCT
The DNA here is from genome assembly GCA_004785975.1 of Popillia japonica. Lineage (NCBI taxonomy): Eukaryota > Metazoa > Arthropoda > Insecta > Coleoptera > Scarabaeidae > Popillia > Popillia japonica. The sequence goes on from SMLS01068642.1 coordinate 310, forward strand.
AAGCAAAGGGAAAATGCTGAAACAGTTTTTACGAGGTTAGAAATGAGATTAAGAGATAAACCACTATCTGAATTGGGTGACCCAAAATGGATATGTGACTTAGCATTTTTGGTCGACCTTACAGGCCATTTGAATAATTTAAATTTGAAACTTCAAAAACAAGGACAGTTTAAATTTAAAGCTTCAAAAACAAAGACAGTTAGTAAATGATTTGTATAGCCGTATGAAAACGTTTCAGAATAAAATCCGCTTGTGGGAGGCACGATGCTGTCTGGTAACAGTTACTATTTCACCTTGCTCTCTACGTTTGAAAATACTGCTTATGCTCAATATACTAAAGAACCCTAGTTTTTCTTTTTTTTTATTTATCCCATGAGCAGGTGACCCCGAACGGCCGCTCGGCCAAAAAGGCCTATTGTGCCCCCATATCGTTTAACTCCTCCCGCCCAGTTGCACCTGTGAGAGAAAGTGTGCGAACTGGTCGAGAGTTAGTTTCTCTAGTCTGGGTTCGTCCAATCTGTCGACCCCAAAGTAGCTCCGCCTTTCTATGTCCCATGCAGGGCAGTCGGAAAGGAGATGCACAGGAGTTTCCTCCGCGTCTCCGCAGCTTCTGCACCGAGGAGAGTTAACTAAGCCCATGCGAAACAGGTGTTTGTTCAGTGTGCAGTGCCCAGTCAGGATGCCTGTAAGCCTTCTCAACCTGGGCCTGCTCATAGAAACGGCTTTACGAAGCCTATCCTGGTACGGATGAACCCCCAGGATTCTACAGTGTCTCATTCCAGTGAGTCCCCTCCAGTGGGACTGGTGTCTGGCAGCGAGCTGTGTTCTGACGAAAGCCTTGACACTGCCATAGGAATTCCCACACGTCGGTTCTGGACCTATGAGTGGTCGTTCACTGGCTGCTCTGGCTAGCCCGTCAGCAATTTCATTCCCCCTGATCTTGGAGTGACCCGGCACCCATCTCAGCGTGACGCTGTGAAGTTCCGCCAGTTGTTTCAACTTTCTGTGGCAGTTTAAGACTACCACGGAATCAAACTTGACAGCTTGCAGGGCCTTGAGGGCTCCTTGGCTGTCCGATAGAATTTCCACCACTTCGTTCTCGTGCGAGGAGGTCAAGATTCCTTCCGCGCACGTCTGAATGGCTTTGATTTCGGCCTGGAACACGGAGGGGGAGCATCCTAGGCTGATGGATTCACCACCTAGCGCCCCCTCCTTCCAGATTCCAATGCCCGTGCCATTTGGCATTTTGAAGGCATCTACAAACCAGCGTTGAAGCCTCTGCTTGCGTTTGCGGATGTCGGTAGTAGCAGTCTCCCTGGTGGGGATAACTACTTTGTAGTTTCTAGTGAAACTAAAAATGGGCGGGATCCTGTCCGGCCTAACGGACAGTGGCACCGTATTTTCGATGTGGTGAAGATGCCAGTATGGTCACCGGTCCTGCCAGTAACGCCCTTGCATCCACTACATTTTAACCTGTAGGCCCCTAGGGCCGCCTCTGACCACACCGCCAGGTGCAGCGGAGGGAGGCCCAGAATGGCCTCCATGGCCGCCGTCGGCGTCGAGGATATGGCCCCCGTGATGCCCAGGCAAGCAATCCTCTGAACTTTGCTCAGGGCACTTACCGCGTACCCTAGGCTAGCTTTGTGCCACCAGACCAGTGACGCGTAAGTTATAGAGGGTGTTATGACCTTCGTGTACAGCCAATGCACCATTTTAGGTTTCAGCCCCCACGTTTTACCAAACATTGCTCTGCAGGCCCAAAAGGATCTCATCGCTTTGTTTGACACTTTTTCCAGGTGTGATTTGTACGTCAATTTGGCGTCCAAGATCACTCCCAGATATTTCGCCTCGCCGGATATTGGTATCCTGGAGGCGAAGCTGGTCGGGCACCGGAATTCGGACAGGTTCCTTTTCCATGTGAACGGGACCATTTTAGTTTTCATGGGGTTGACGCTAAGCTCCTCCCTTTGGCACCACCTCTCTACGAGTCTGCGGGCGACTTGCATCCTTTCGGACACTACGCCCCCAAACCTACCGCAGACCATGATGGTGATATCGTCGGCATAACCCTGTGCGTGGAAACCCGCCGCCCGAAGTTCGTGCAGCAGGTCGTCCACCACTAGGCACCATAGCAACGGAGACAGCACTCCGCCTTGTGGGCAACCGGCTGCCACCGATGCTTTTACAGTGCAGAGGTTCAGTGAAACTTGGACCGTCCTTCTTAACATGGAGCTGATCCACCGTCTGATTTGTGGCTCAACTCCGCGCCTTTGCAAGGCTCTCTCCATCGACGAAAAGGACGCCCTGTCAAAGGCTCCCCCCTAACCCTAGTTACTTTCGGAGCAATTTTCAAACAGACTTAGCGATTTTAAAAACATGGAAGACAGTTTCAACTTATTTGCTACTCCAACAAAAGTAATGTACAAAACGCTCCAATACACTTGTAAATGGAGTTGATCGAGCTTCAAAAAAACTTACTCCTAAAATCTAAATTTGCAAAACGTGGAGTTGTGCGATTTCTACAAAAAATACCTGGAAGAAAACCATTTTCTGGAGCTTAGAAAATTCGCAAGAAAATTCATTCGTCCGTTTGGCAGTACTAATTAATGCAAAAAGTTCTTTTCAATGATGAAAGTTAATAAATTAAAACATCGTACAAGGCTGACTGACAATAATTTAGAGAATTCTTTACGTCTTTGTGTCAGTGGAATTCATCCAAACATCGATAGATTAGTTTATCAAATTCAAGTTCAAGTGTCTCATTGATTTCGTTGTCGCTATTTAACTTTCATAGTTTGTAATAATTCCAAATTTCACGAATTAATTATAATGTATGTACCTACCTATTTTTTTAATTTAATTTTCTTATTTCAGTAAATTGCATTTATAATAACATTGTCGTATTATTTCATGTCTGATATCTATTTCTAAAAATTAAGAACACTACTTTAAAACACTAGGTACTTTAAAATGCTCTACTTTTAAACGCGGCCCACGAACGTATTTGCACACTAAAGTTTGGTCCATAATATCTCAAAGGTTGCGCATACTTGTTGTAAACGAATTTCTACACCATCTAATGCGCCCCATCTCAATGGCTTGCAAACTCTCGAAGGGGTCAATATTATCCTAGGAATTCCAAAACTCAAGGAAGTCATATAAAAGGTTTGAAGTTGAGCGTCATCATTAAAACTAGCAAGCTCGTTTTTTTCCCGTCTATGACGGGAAACAATAAATGCTCTGCTTATCAGAGTGAAAAAAAATTGATAAATTATTAGCGTGCGCAAAAGTAATTTATAAAGAAAAATTGCAGCAAAAGCTATAACGCTGTTGTCAAAATACTGATATAATTTTAATTTACAAATAAGTGTAGTAATTAGTAGAAAATTTATTAAAGTTAAGAGGTGAGACAAATTCTGATTTCGACGACTTACGTGATACTTTCTTACTTAACTATACACCAACTCCTTGATTTCGTTAACAAGGGTTCATGTAGTGTTTCAAAATGTTGTATATAAATGTATAATGTAGGGATGCTGGTCCTGGTCTGGGATTGCTGGTCCACTGGCAATGTGTAAAGTAAATAGATTTTGGTCTTTATCAATGCTATATGCAAGTACCGACTTACCTGTTAAATGACGGGCAAATACAGCACCTTATGTTTGTGGAAAACTAACTTTACTAAAATTAAAAACTAGGGTACTCATTAGAAATAATCTTTATAGAAAAGGCAGGTAACATAATACCATAATACCTACTGCCTACTCTAAATTGAATAAGTAAAAAAATATTTATTTATTCTTACATGAGGAACTGTTGTGACATTTTAAAGTGGAACACTAGATTACTATCACGCACAGGACACCAAACAATTGGATAAATGCCTAATCTTAAACATAACAGAATTGAGAAGTCCAGTCTTGCCCAACATATTTTCGAAAACGATCATAATATTGATCATTCTAATGTAAAATTAATTCGACCGATTAGTAATTGTAAATTTCTAAATGTTTTTGATAGTTTGGAGATTTACAAAAACAAGTCGTGTTTGATGAACAGTGACAATGGTCCTATTCCACATTCATCATTGTTTTCGTTAATACGAAGTTAATGATGCGAAACGGCGGTTGTTTACGTGTAATTTTTAGGTTTCTTGTTAAGTTGTTGTTGTCATTTTATTTAGTTTTACTATCGCCTTGATAATGACAGCATTGCTGTCGAAACGCGTTGGCATTTATCCAATTGTTTGGTGTCCTGTGGGTGATAGTGATCTAGTGTTCTACTTCGGCACCAAGAGATCCAGTGAATATTTGTGCATTTTAAAATGCATAAAAAGTTACTTTTAAAACATGAACACTTTTTAGTGTCGCAGTGTTTTTTGCAAGTACTTTTTACAAATCCCTAACCTGCTCCAGTAGATTGCAGATTCCCAACTGTACGAAGTGTGGTTTCTTGATTAGGAACATCTTTTTCAAGTGATTGTTGTTGACAAACTGTGCACTGCTGCCTTGAATACAATATCTTTACAACACCTTGTTTTGTTCAGACTTGGTAAAGTTCGTGATCTGTTTTTGTAAGACTACAGCTAGTATATTGCGAGCATCACCTCTGTCGACTTTGGGAACATGGATTCTTACAGTGGTACCCAATGGCGCAGGAGGATTTTTTTCTAGATGTTTTGAGCATTTTCTGAGCTTGCTCTCTTAAATTCCTTTTGGAACTTATGCGATTCTCCACAGCTAACGCGTTTCTCGGGCATAAAAAGCAAACAACTGTAGAACCACAGCCTTCTACCATATCTTTTTCCGGAACAGTACACATAGCAATAGGTCTGTTGCATTTTTTACACGAATGAGCACCCGTTGTCTTCTTGGTGCAAACACAGCACAATAGTGGGAAACTCAATGATTGCTCAGGTTGTGCTAATAAATTCGGATCATCTAGCGGTTGAACATTTATTTCAGAAGGAAGATCTTCAACATTCGCAGGCTCATCAAGAATTTCGGAACTTAGAATCCTCGTGTGTTCATCATTCGCACTGCTTACTCGCACGCCTGCCTGCTCCCACGTCATCCCCTTCCTGGCCCTCGACTTTTACACACATTATCGGCTGCGCATTTGGTATTATATAGAATACCGGATTATACAGATATAGCCGGTAACTTAACATACACTTATACATCAGCGTGTAAGGAGAATCAGTCTACGTAGACTTTTGTTGTAAGCGGTTTTAATATACTATTGACTTTTATTTGTTTTAGGTACCTACGCACATAATGCACTTTTTACTAGTTTTTATTATGTAGGTACCTATAATATTGAAATATAGTGAACCAAACACGTTTACCACAAAAATAAGGCAATTTTTAGTTTAGGTACTTCGTCTGTTTGTCAACATTTGTCAGCCGTATGTAGACTTTTGTGGCGAAGTGTATGTATACCATGTGTGCACCTAACACCATCGATAAATTGAAGGAGTCCGTCATACAAAACATAGCAGCTACATACACCAGCAGAGATGATTAGAAGTTCGGTTTATAGTACCTATTGAGAAGAAGTGGCTGGTTGTTCAAGAACAAAATGGGGGACAGATTCAACATTTATAATAAATTTAGTATTTTCAATTAATCCCATTTTTGTTTATTCAAATAGGTATTTTTAATTTTTGAAATAGTCATGATCTGATAAAAATATTAAGATTTCAAAATACCATTTAGGTACTTCTGAAAAATTCTATGCATTACGTGAACGCCTGCGAGTGGTCGATACGTAAAGTTAAAAATAAAAGATGGAGGCTAGTTTCCGTTTGTTGGAAGAAGATAGGCGTATTCAGCAATACAAGCAATACATTAGATTCCCTATAAAGCCGACGATTAAGGCTCTATTTTCGAGTACACCCTAAACTAACGTCGGGTGTGTGTGTTTACCAGTATATTTACAAATAAATTGGATAACAGAGGGAACTAATAGTACCAGTTGTCGATCATACTGCGAGATGAAAGAAGACGGCAATATACAAAATGAGATAGCACGGTCGTGACATAATGACAAATACTGAGAAAGGGGCGCGAAGGGGTAGAAAGGGGTATAAACAGGTAGAAAGTGAAATTCGAATTGCAGTAATTGCTGCATGCATATTTACGTATCTACTCTGCGCTCAATACGTTTGAAGGTATTTTGGCTTATAGGAATTTTCGTTTTGTTTTATTTAATTTTTTGTATATAATAGTGCGGCGTAAATATTGATAAAAAGATACAGACTGATAATTTGTGTGAGATACTTTAATGTTAGAAATATATTATTTTTCTATTGTATTTTCAAAACTATGTTTAATAAAAGTATAGCAATAATTTTTTTGTGCGTATATCGAACAAAAGAAACTTTCTTAGTGCTGGCACTCCGTCACAATTTCACCGCATTTCGTAAGATGTTATCAATACCAAAACAAATTTTTAGGGAAATTGTCCAATATAATAACAGCATTTCTCTTAATTTTTCATTTCCAATTGAATTATTTACAGACATAATATCATTGCTTTACCATTGCTAAAGTGAAAAATTGCTTGCATTTTTCTAGGCGTAATAATAGTATACATACTGAGCCAATAAGTTTGAGGACAAGTTGAATTTCACGCTTTGTATTTCTTTGTATAGGTTGGTCAAACTGGCTGTAATGCTATTAAAAAATTACTTCCTTCTATTTTACAGCATTTTCATAGTTGGCTCGTGTTCGTAGGCGTTTGGCGTTATTATAATTTTCTGTTATCTTAGTCGTTCTGTTATCTTATTCGTGTTTTTGTTAGATTTTATTAAAACGATTACAAGTGTTGTTGTGTTGTTTGAATATTTAAAGAATAAGATTTTTCAGAATCGGTTACATTCCTACTTAAGCCTGTTTTACACGACGTTAAATTTAGCAAAAATTAACGAGAACATTTATGAATACATTTACAAAACAATTTATGATTTTCTGTTTGCAACGTATCTCCATTAACACAATTTACTGATGCATTAAGAGAGGTTCTAAATAATTTTCGAAAAAATTTAATAGTAAATTTCTTTACATAATTTTCTGTTTGATTCGTGTCAAATCATTTATAAATTTTCTTGTAAATTTAACGTCGTGTCAAACAGGGTTTAGTTTAGAAGAGTTGCGAGAGACTATCTATTATTAGGGAAATAAGAAATATCGGTGTTAATACCCTGGTACCATTATTTGACAACATGAAAAGGCGTGTAAATTTTAAACATTTCCTATAATTATAATAATAACATCATGTTTCTTGTATTATAGTTTAAAGAAAAGATTATTTTGTTTAAGTAAGAATAAAGAAATATCTTATTAAATGCACCCACTTCGAAATGTTTATAGAATCGCGCATGAGTAAATCACAGGTTGGTCGATTTTAAGGAATAAAAATTGGTGGGAAATTCAATTTGTCTTCATTCTTTTGGACTCACTCTGTACAAGAGAAAATCTACAAACTCTATATGCAGGTGTATGTATATTCAATCGTCGGAATTTTCGTGTGCGTAAGATTACAAATCATTAGGTTGGCAATGCCGAGACACCGCGGTGATAATGTGTCCCTCTTTTAGCAAGTTGCCAAACCATTGGGAAAGTCCTCATCACAGTCCTCATGTGGTCCTCATCTACAGTTATCTGTTTCACTAACGGATATGTTTCTTGCAATAATCTTTTTTATTTAGCATACAATTGTTTTTATTAATGTATGCCGTGTTTATTCCCGGTCATATGTAGTGGACGAAAAAGTTTATAACTCTTGAAATACATTACTTTAAAAAATAAAAATAATATTTTTTTTATTAAATACGTAATTTCTGTCACTTACTCTTCGTCCACTAGGCTATAATTAAACGTTAATATTCCACTAATAAATTCTTATTTATAACCATTCATCACAAAAGTTATTGCAAGTAAAAATAACCCGATTTCAAACATCCCACTGTTACGAATGGCGCCATCTAGTGACAGAGCTGTTTAAAATGGATTATGCAGTGCACTGTAATTATGATATATGGATGGTTCGCGTGTTTTCTGGAGACATTCTAGAGAGCGTTCTAGAACAGTCTAGTTTAGTGTAGAGAATTCTAGAAGTTATATTTTATGTATATAAGGGTGATAATCTCGTATGCGGGACAGTCTTGAACTAGCGCGTAATTAGAACGGACTCTGTGAAAATAAATACGAACGTGTATATAAATTTGTGTTAGTTAAAATAAATAGTTTAATTAGTGTTCTTCGTTACCAAGTAATTATTAAGTGTTAAATAAATAAATGCATCTGTGAAAATATTATCGCCTGAAGATTATTTAAAAACCCTAAAACGTAACACCACCAACAACTGAAAATAGCCCCTTAAGGGGGAACTATCTAGTTGCATTCGCCACAAATTGCCACAACGCGGCGCCACTTGTACTATTTTCTATGCATTAGCATATTATTTGGTGGATGAAATTTTACAACCTTACAACGGGTGCAACAAAGAGAAACATATGAGAAAGAGATATCCTCAAAATATGAAGCGTAACCTTGATCGTATAATTCCATTGAAAAAGGGTAAACGACGATAAAGTGGTATAGCTATTTCGGGATGAGACAACCAAACACATATGAGACAAGTATTTTTTAGTTTAAATTTGGCGCGATATTTGAAAATAGTGGAAGAGTGGCATTATTATAAAAGATTATGTTTATGGCGTCGGTATGTATTTTTATGTGTGAAAATTACAATATGCCGATATATTATATATGTATTTATGAACAAAAAACTAAAGATTTATATCAAAATAACAGAACACATACGACGATGACATAGTATATTGTATATATATGTATATAGCGTGTCCAGAGAAATCGTTTTATAGCAGCATATTGGTAGAGTAAACATATGTATGTACATATAGTTGAATTTTTGGATCTTGTCCGTTACGTCATAAGTAATGTCAGGATGAATCAAATCATTGACAAATTGTGGCGGCATCTATGTTCAATCAACAAAACTAACACTTAGGTACTCGTAAATCCACTAAAAAGGTTTGTGTTGAAACTATAAGCTTTATTTAAATTTAGGTTTTGATATTAAGGCTCTATTTTCACTCCTAGCGAGTACACCCCTAAACTAACGTCGGGTGTGTGTGTTTGTTATCCAATTTATTTGTAAATATACTGGTAAACACACACGCACACACCCGACGTTAGTTTAGGGTGTACTCGCCAGGAGTGAAAATAGAGCCTTAACACAATTGACACAATGTAATAGAAACTTATTTTATATATATTACGATATTACCGACTAATTTTGAAGAGTGCCCTCTAGAGACCAATAGATCAACCTGAATGAAGCTGACTATCACGAAACGATATATCTCCACCTTGCTATCTATCTATCTTCATCACACTTCTATATAGCCAATACGAATAGTATCTAGGCGTATGTCTTCTTAACGCAACGACTCATATATCTTATTTACATTTCTTTCTAACGTACATTAAATATCGGCGATTAATGTTTTACGTACATCTTTGCTAAACTACATTGTTAATGACGTAACGGACAAGATCCAAAAATTCAACAATATGTACGAATGTTCATTTGAAAATCTCACCGTAAATCTTTGAAAATCTAGAAAATTACAAAAAAATTCCTTAAACACCTAAGAAGTATTGTCGAGGAAGACAACTTTTGATGCAATAAACCTGACTCACCTACTTGAAAACCGTACCTCCTGGATCACCCTGGAAGTATACTTCACGTCTCTTCAAAATCTACATTGTGGCGTTTAGTTTTTGAAATTGATTGATTCGACCAAACCCTATTTTAAATTCCCTTCGGCTGATTAAGATGTTTTATTTTTATTTTTAGTTATTTAAAATTTTCTTTAATATTTTTTTGAAGAAAAAATCAATGTAATAAGTTTTCGAAATGTTGTTCATTGTTCGTTAAACAATGATATAGGCGTTGTTCGAAACTGCAGCGTACGTTTTCAAAAACTTTTCTTTGAATTCCACGACAGGTTGCAGTAATCTTCTGACGAACTTCTTCTAAATTTTCAAGTTGAGGTGACAATTCAATGGGCTTTAAGTAACCCCATAGCAAAAAGATATTCAGGAATACATTGCCTAACCACTGCCTTACTGGAAGAACATAATGAGGAGAAGCTCCATCGTGTTGCAAATGTAATTCATCCTCATCAAGTAGAGATTGCCATATCTATCCAGTTGATTTTCGAGAGAGTCAGTAATCAATGGATGACTAGTATTTTCTACCATATCCAGGTACTTCGCCATTTAGATTATCATTAAAAACAATAGCCGAGTTACTTAGTCCCCCAAGATGCCTGCCCATATATTAAATTTTTCAGGGTATTGAATATGTCCTTGTACAAGCAAATGAAGATTTGAGTTTCTTCAATTTCTGAGTAATGTTTATTTACAAATCCCTGCAAATAAAAAGCACATTCATCACTGAACCAATTTTTTTTTCAAATGAAGACGCTGCATATTATTATTATCTCTTTATAAATGTTATTTACATGTGCATTCATTTATATATAAACCTTTTGTTTATAAATAAATATATAATGCGTGGCCATCTTGTAATTTTCTTTTATTGCAGCCCTCGTTTTCTCTATATAAATATTTCTAATCGCTTGTTTGTCATTTGTATTGTCCAGAAACTAAAGATATACAATACATACAGTGAAACCTGCCTAAGACGGACCCTTGATAAAACGGAAAACTGTTTAAGGCGGAAAATTTTCATAGTCCGGAATCGTCCTCGTAAAAAAACATAGCAACTGTACCTCTTTAAAATGGAACCTGTCTAACGCGAAACCGTACTAATAAATTTAGACCAAAAAGTATTGTGAACCTCCATAAAACGGAATCGGTTTCCACCATAAATAACAGAGTTTACATACTTCAAATGACTGGCAACGATCCTTGGCTTGATTTACGATTAGAAAACAGACCATTTCTGACGGCCATCTATGAAGGAAACACTTTGTCTTTTGAAAAATGTATCACACGTGTGGATTACTAGTTAAAACGACTCAATAGGAAGACGGAATACAAAGGGAATACACATAGTTGTGCACACATGTTCGATCTTTTGTCGGACGTTGATAAAGTAACGTTCATACATATATTTATATCAATAAAATAAAATAGGTATGTATGTATAAATGTGTTCCTTTTTCTGCAATATGATCTAGATACTTGCCTATTTTGTCTTAGAACTTTAGCAAATTCGTTAAAATTTTGGAATTTCACATGTTGGTATGCTTTAGATTGGACGGTTGAATGAAACATTAGAATTTCATATTTTAATACATATGTATAATAACCTGAGTAAAACGGAAACCTGTGTATAAAGGAAAATATTTTGGTCCCAGTCGATTCCGTTTTAAACAGGTTTCACTGTATTTGCTTTTGCATGTTGGACACGATCCTAAAAGGTAAAGACATAGGCATAGGCTTAACTCTGGGTATAGCACAGTGAGGTGGGAGTGAGATCAAAGTTATTCGGGGTGTTACATTCCTACTTTATATTAAAATTTAAAATTGCCGCCATTCAATTAGG
>ML218702.1:9691-26800 GCA_004785975.1 Popillia japonica
TTATATCTATGCAACCAACGATACTCCAGTATGCTCTTAAGCACATGGTCCACCCTGTCTATTTAGTTATTGTATAAAATTATAGTAATTACGTTAACATTGTTTATTAATTTAGAATGCATTTATATTTACACAGTGTATATGTGTATTTGTCCGTGATACTAGTAGTTGTAAAAGAGAAAGAAACATTAGTTATTCAAACTTATCTTTGAATTTACGACCAGATTGCGTCATCACTCTTTAACATTTCACTTGCATGTAGTTATCAAAACAATCTTCTCATTATCTACTGTTTCAGGCATATTTCATTCAAGATGGTGAGAAATCTGAAGAACAAGCAGTAATATTTTTATACAAATTAGAAAGTGGAGCATGTTCAAATTCCTATGGTTTCAATGTGGCCACTTTAGCCGGTCTACCAAATAATATTATACAGGCTGCTTTAAAGATTGCAGCTAAACTTGAAGCAGCAAGTGTATATAGGCAACTATATATTCAACTCCTTGTTTCAAAGAATCCATGTCTCATCAGGGAATCAATAAGATCATTAAAACATATAAACATAATATAATTACTGTTTGCGTTCGAGTTACCATTTCGAAAGTTTGTACTTATGACGTTGTATTTTGATATGTTTTTTTCTATTATATACATATTTTTTACAATTTTTTTATGTTACTAAACCTTTATATCTTGGTAATTCTATTTTAAAAATATTTTATTAAAATAATTTCCTTTCCTACGTCAAACAATACGATAATCATGGTTAGAGACTATTATATGTATTATATAAATCGGGTGGCCAGCTACGAATGCAAAGTGCTATATCTCGGAAACTATTCGTCCGAGAGACATGCGGAAAAAAAATCTATTACTAAAATGGTCGGACAGTGGAAAATATTGTCAGATTTTCAAGATGGTCACCAGAGGGCGTAACCGCCATGTTCAACTTTTTAAAGTGATTTTTCACTGAAATCCATCCGGGAAATGTTACCAAAAAAACATGTGCCTTTCAGAGATAACCTTTACTGGAGTAATTTTTCTTGAATACTTTTTGACGTATCTATTAAAATAAACTGGTGGGGGTAATTCGATGTTTTTTTTAATAAACCGCTGTAACTCCTAAACCCTTCATAGTGATGCCGCTAGAGTGCGCTTTTTTATATGTAATAGAAAATTTCAAATTTTTTTATAAAATTAAATGCAATAATACGACTTTCTTTTATGAAAATCTAGTGCAATGATTCCTAAATAGGTTAGTGAAAACACTATCTCGATATCTTATTGCTAGCTTGAAATATCTTGAAAATAAATGAAAGAAAATTTAATTATCATATAATTAAAAAAAACACTATTACACCGATAACTATTGTTGTTTAGTTTTCTTTTTTAAGTTTCATTAATAAAATTTCATAATTCAATAAATTTTAAATAATGAAAGTATTTTTAGTTCAAAAATTTAAAAAAACGTGCAGGAGCGCAATAAGAATAAAGGACTGGTTTTGAAACAAAAAATAAGGCGTCCTTCGAACGTTCGAACTGTTGCATCACACCCAATGCATTGATGGAGCCGCTCATGCGTGAACATCACAACGCTTTCAATTTCTGCTCGTAACAGACTACGAATGGTGTCTTGCGCCTGGTCCAACATCAAAGCTAAGTTTCCATATGTCGTGCGGGCATCCTGGGCGGAACTATTATAAGTCCCTATTTCTTTGATCGACCACTAAATGATGCCGGCGTGTTTCTTGATTTTCTGGTAAACTAATTGCTTACTTTATTAAAAAATGTGCTCTTGAAAAATATGTTTTTGTTGCCCACCACATTTCGAAAGAAATAATTAGATATAGAAACAATTAACAATTTTGCTATGTATAGTAGTATATCATAACTTATATATACATATATAACTTATATACTGGTTCTAAGTTAAGTGCCCACCATTGCTAACTTCGTTATTATTGGAGCTACAAAGTCGGTTAAATTAGCAAACTCAGTTTTCCTGCTAATTACAATGGTAACAACAGAAAAATAATTGAATGTCAACTCAAGATATTCAAGAAAATAATATATTTTTTAATAGAACACCCTGTATATTTTCCTGCACTTTGATTAAAAGTTTAATTGTGAACAAAAAAGTTTCAATACAACATTACGAAAAAATTAAAAATAAAGAAGTTATTATGACATTTTGTATGTATTACTTCAGCACCTTAGTTTAAGAAACATAAATCAACCTAGCTATGAAATAACAATTGGGTTTGTTTATGTATCACCTGTGACGAGTAGTAACAATAAATGTTCAGAAATTGTGACAGTGCGTAAGCGTTTTCAAATATAAAGATGGTGTTTACTCATTTATAAAAATGTGATATGTTAGAAACGTACATAATATGCAGAAGGAACGGTACGCAAGCCCAAGAATATTATAACGAGGTATTTCTGGCCGCAACATTCCGAACCGACGATATTTTTTGAAACTTCACAGAAAATGAAGAGGATTTCAAGAAAAAAAGACGTACAACGCTATTTATGATCAACGAAGAAACCGAAATAACTATTTTTGCTTATTTTCAAACACATCCAAACAATTCCACTCGGGATTTATCAAGAGATGCGGGTTTCTCTCTAAACACTACCCACAAAACATAAAAAGGCATAAATTTGTCCCTTATAAATATCAACCAGTGCAAAATTTACACGCTGGTGATTTCGAAAGAAGATTGGAATTTTTATATTGGTGGTATTAATGCCTGTCAAGATCCCGATTTTTTTAGATGTTTTTGTGGACGGACGGGTGTAATTTCTCCAATAGTGGCATTTTCAACAGAAAAACACAACATTATTGGAGTAATACAAATCCTTTACTTGTTCATCCTAATAATCCACAAAATCGTTTTAGTGTAAACGTTGGGTTGTGGCATTCTCGGGTCTAAAATTGTAGGCCCGTTTTTTTATCATGGATCTTTAACAGGACAGTGTTATGTTAAATTTATATCGGAAATATTAGAAAATTTTCTGGATGATTTAAACTTGTTAGACCGACTAGTTTTCCATTTTCAACAGGATGGTGCCGCAGCCCATAATTACCATGGTGCACAGCGGTTATTGGACAGATTATTTGAAAATCGTTAGATAGGTACAAACGGGTCAGTTCGATAATCTCCACGGTCACCAAACATGACACCGTTGGACTTTTTTTATGGGGTCACGTGAAAACCAGTCTACAAGGCACTATACGAAACGATAAATCATCTACAAAATTCTATTATTAACATCATCAGAAATATTGATTCACATATTATTTTAAAGGCAACTCCCAGCGTTTATTAAAGGGTCTTTATGTGTGTTGAGCAAGAGAGCAATGTTTTTGAACAATTACTATAATTATTATTGTATAAACTACTACTTTTTTTTTCATAGTTATGCTGATTTGTTTTTACTTAAACATATGGTTAAACTAAGATACTGAATTAATACAAAATGACATAATAACTTCTTTATTTTTAATTTTTTCGTAATATTGTATTAAAAGTTTTTTTAATAATCAAACTGCAGTAAAATATACAGTGTGTTCCATTACAAAAAAAATATTTTCTTGAATATCTAAAAGCGTTGACATTCAATTATTTTTCTGTTATTACCATTGTAATTAGCAGAAAAAATACTACCAGTTTGCCAATTTAACCGCCTTCGTAGCTCCAATAATAACGAAGATAACAATGGTGCGCACTTAACTTAGAACAACCTGTATAACTTATACAGGGCCGGGCAACTGAACTCCGGTCTTTGATTGCTCATTTGCTATTCAAGTGACACGATTTTCTGAAACACACTGGAAACTAGACATTAAGGAGTATGTCTGAAAATTATTTTGGACTATATAGGGTGTTCGAAAAATAATCGGCATAATCACATATGTATGTATATATATTTTTTAAATAGAACATTGTGTATATTTTTGCATTTTTTGACGTCACTGACTATTGTCTATACGTACCTATTTTATTTTTTTATTTCATGCGCTTGTGTAGTGGAAATTAATATTCTTGTTAAAAAATCGATATTTACATAGCGCCATTAAAAAAATCAGTACTGCCACAAATGCGCTGTTTAACAATGAAATAGTTGGGAATTCTTTTAGCAAGGCACAGATGCATAATTTAGGCAAAAACTCATGCCTTGCGACGTACAGGGTGTCCAATTTAAAAAAAATCTAAACAAGTTAGTCAAAGTTTCCGAAATTGGATCCTGAATTCTGAACACCCTGTACGTCGCAAGGCATGAGTTTTTGCCTAAATTATGCATCTGTGCCTTGCTAAAAGAATTCCCAACTATTTCATTGTTAAACAGCGCCATTAAAAAAATCAGTACTGCCACAAATGCGCTGTTTAACAATGAAATAGTTGGGAATTCTTTTAGCAAGGCACAGATGCATCATTTAGGCAAAAATTCATGCTGTTGCGACATACAGGGTGTTCAGAATTCCAATTTCGGAAACTTTGACTACTTTTTTAGATTTTTTTTTAATTGGACACCCTGTATATTTTTGCATAAACAGATGTCGATCATAATTGTCAACAATTTTTGTTAATATGTTCCTATGACTATCTATAGTAGTTTTTGATAAAAAAGCAAAATTTAAAAATGTGTACGAAATGCATTGTGTAGATACATACGTAGGTGTTAAATGTGCTATGATTACATAAAATGTGAAAATATAAATACTGCCACGTATGTTAATACTATATAAAAAGTTGGGTTACTTTAGAGATATGTAAATGAATAGAATATAATAGGGTAACAAGTGTTGAATTTATATTTTAAGTCTATTTCGCGGTATGTATTATTTTAACAAAGAACTCAATGCTCAATTTATCCTCAAAACTATCCTGACAAAAGACATTCAGGCGAAAGATGTATATTTTTACATAAACGGATGCAGATCTTAATTATGGATAAATTTTGTTAATTACATAAATTATGTATGACTAGTCGTTTTTGCTAAAATCGTACAATTCAAAATATGTAACTAATAACAAAATGAAAGTAACGAAAAACATAAACCAAACTAAGGAAATACACACTACAATAGAGTTTTAAAATACATTCCATACATCCAAACACAGATGAAAGCGATACCTGAAGGAATTTCCTACTATCCATGAAAGTGATTCTTTTACCAAATTCCTTGAACGGAAGTCCCGTTGCTTTCTGTTTCTTCACTAATTTCCTTTTCGCTGAAAGTGGGATTTTCTGTTGCCATCAAAAAATAGCGATAATTCATTGCTCTCAGTTCTTACAAGTTTTTATCTATTTGCTGTTTTATACTTCACACTTCCCGTTCCTATGAACCTTTTCAACATCTTAAAACATCTTTTATCTGGATGTTTTTGTCAGGATATTTTTGAGCATAAATTCTTCTTGCAAAAAAGCAATTTTTTTCGCTTTCATGTAATTCAAAGATATCTACAAGTTCTTCTTTAGAATTACTCATACCGTGAAATAAACTTTTACAATATAAATTCAAAGCCTGAAACACTATTATATTTTATTCATTTACATATCACTCTAGCCCAACTTTTTATTAGTATTAACATACTTGGCAGTATTCATATTTTCACATTTATACAATCATAGCACATTTGATATCTACGTGTGTATTTCAATAATGCAATTCGTAGACATTTTTAAATTTTGCGTTTTTATCAAAAACGACTACAGATCCGCATCCGCTTATGCAAAAATATACAGGCTGTCCAATTTAAAAAAAATCTAAAAAAAGTGAGTCAAAGTTTCCGAAATAAATTAGATCATGAATTCTGAACACCCTGTACGTCGCAACAGCTTGAAATTTTGCCCGAAGTATCTTCTGTGGCTTGCTAAAAGAATTCCCAATTATTTCATCGTAAACATCACATTTGTGGCAGTACTGATTTTTTTCATATCTTTATCTTATACATCGTCTTTCTGTTTAGTTCATCGCAGTTCAGCGATACATTATCCCTATAAAGCTAACGACCGAGGACAAAAACTCAGTTGTTTGCGGAGTGCAACTAACAGATCATTTCATAACAGACTGTTGTTATTGCATATCAGCATGCGGCAGTTTGTGCTGTAGTCACTTTAATACAGGCGCGATAGGGGTGTGGTAGCGGTATTGGGTAGATCCAGGATAAACAGATAGAGGTATGCCGACGCGCATCTTATGCATACGTCATTGCCAAGCATTAATTGTAAAATACAAATCCCGCCTACAAAACCAGCGATTTTAACCTCTGTTGAAATAAATTTCATATGTAATTTGTCTCGCACTGACGCGGCTTCGACGATATTTGGTTTTGAAACGAGCATACCTCTATCTGTGTATCCTGGGTAGATCAAGGATAGATTCTCCTGTCCTGATTGCAATCACATGCAATCCTTGCAGTCAGTCCGTCATTACTGAGATTACTGATATATCGATCGATCGATGGAGTCAATCCTAAAAGAATAGACCAAATACTGATAGGTACTAAAGTTAGTAAACTACGGATTATGAAATATAAATTATCTGAGTTTCTGATACCTTATTAAGAATTAGATTGTAAGTACATTTAGGCGGCTTTCACACCAAAGTTGCATGCTAGGTGCGACTTGCTGCCTGGAAGCAGGAAGCAAGCTAAATTCGCTTTCATACCAAAGTGGCATAGTGTGAGATGCTAGATCAAATTTCTCTCGATATGCAGAGTTTAGTTGATTTCGTGATGTCGTCTGGAGAACACGATACCTTTCTCTTATTAGCAGCGGTTATATTAAGGAGGAAAAGGACAACAAGAA
This sequence comes from Popillia japonica, assembly GCA_004785975.1. NCBI lineage: Eukaryota > Metazoa > Arthropoda > Insecta > Coleoptera > Scarabaeidae > Popillia > Popillia japonica. Next base: position 16,511 of record ML218702.1, read on the forward strand.
GAAGGTTGTGTGTTCATCCGTACTTGCGAGACAATGCTGATACACATAGTGCGTATATTGTCTCCCAGCAGTTGCAGTCGTTTCTATTGCTGTATGCCTTCAATGTACTATCATACAGGCAGGGGTGTTTCTCAACCGCCAGTACAAACGATACGTTAAATTGTTCATCGTCTGGTAAGCATTTGCTGGACATCGCGTTAATTCATTAAAAACTCCAAACGTAAATGAACTCACATCTATGCACGCGCAGATCAGGTCGCAAACTAATATGGAAAAAAATATAGAACTTGTCCTATGAAGCACGCTGCACGTCGCAACGTCGCATTCATGCTACGCGACTTCGGCACACTTCGGTGAAAAGGTATTCATTTAGTAATATACGTTTCAAAACAAGTAGCATATTTTCTGCTTCCAGGCAGCAAGTCGCACGTGGCATGCGACTTTGGTGTGAAAGCCGCCTTAATGTGGTAACTGCGGAGGAAAATTTTGAATCAATGAATTAATTCTGGAATTATTCAAAAGTTGTCAATTTCATTGTTTTACAAATTCATTGTACAAAAGAAATAGAAACAGAATTTATTGTGTTTCCAATATAAATAAGAGGAAATGCTTTTAAAACTGTAGACCGTTGTTTTAAAAAAACGCGCCCGTTATTTCTTGCGCCGTAGACTGATTTATCTTATTTTCCCCACTATATACTACATTAAAATTTATTTGTGCCATACACGGGGTAAAATCTTTTATGGCAAAGTTGGGGCAAACATGAGTAGTATATGACTATGCCCACGAGATGTCGCTGTGAGGAGTACGCAGCAAGTGCGCAGGTGCGGATGCTCATTAATAGGATTTGCTGCATGCATGCTGTTTTGACAGACATCCGTTTACTCGCCATTATTGTTATATATAATATGGAGTGTGAACACGTATTTTATATGATAATTAGATGTTTATAACATTTGTTGTATTTCGCGCCATACAATTTTGTTACTTTGAGGATCGTTTATTTAAAATTGAAGGAATAAATGGCATTTATATTAGGGTCTTCACATCGAGCAAACCAGTAAAAACCTTCATCTCAAAACGTTTAGTCAAATAACGTGTAATAACAAAAATTATTAGATTTAGAGATTACGTTCCTATTACTTAATGTGTTAGAAAAGGATAACTACTGTTCAACAAGTTCAGCAGTTTTTGAAGAGATGGCGCTCCAACATTTGTACATTTACTACATACCTAATTGAATGGCGGCAATTTTAAATTTTAATATAAAGTAGGAATGTTACACCCCGAATAACTTTGATCTCACTCCCACCTCACTGTGCTATACCCAGAGATAAGCCTATGCCTATGTCTTTACCTTTTAGGATCGTGTCCAACATGCAAAAGCAAATATGTATTGTATATCTTTAGTTTCTGGACAATACAAATGACAAACAAGCGATTAGAAATATTTATATATAGAGAAAACGAGGGCTGCAATAAAAGAAAATTACAAGACGGCCACGCATTATATATTTTTTTATAAACAAAAGATTTATATATAAATAAATGCACATGTAAATAACATTTATAAAGAGATAATAATAATATGCAGCGTCTTCATTTGAAAAAAAATATTTGTTTCAGTGATGAATGTGCTTTTTATTTGCATGGATTTGTAAATAAACATTACTCAGAAATTGGAGTAACTCAAATCCTCATTTGCTTGTGGAAGGAACATATTCAATACCCTGAAAAATTTAATGTATGGGCAAGCATCTTGGGGATAATCTAGATGGCGAAGTACCTATATCTGGATATGGTAAAAAATACTATTCATTCATTGATTACTGACTCTTTCGAAAATCAACTGGATAGAGATGGTAATCTCTACTTTATGAGGATGAATTACATTTGCAACACGCTGGCGAGCTCCTCCTCATTATGTTCTTCCAGTACGGCAGTATTCCTGAATACATTTTTGCTGTGGGGTTACTTAAATTAAGTCTATTGAAGTTTCACCTCAACTTGAAAATTTAGAAGTACTTCGTCACAGGATTACTGCAACCTGTCGTGGAATTCAAAGAAAAGTTTTTGAAAACGTACGTCGCAGTTTTATACATATATGTATAATACATACATATTCTTTGCGTTCTTTCTGAATTTGCTTTTCTGTAGTTTCACAAATTCCACGGCAAATGCGGAAAGATAACATCTTAAGTCGGTCTACAGTCGCAGGCGTAATAATAACTCATGGCCAGCCGATGCCCCCTGTAATTGGCGCAAGCTGTTGGGGGATGCTAAGGCATGAATTATTATTATTATTATACCATACCATTATTGTTGTTCTTTGTAAGTATGTGTTCTTGTGATTTTGATATAAATCTTTAGTTTTTTGTTCATAAATACATATATAATATGTCGGCATATTGTAATTTTCACAGATAAAATACATACCGACGCCATAAACATAATAATCTTTTATACTAATGCCACTCTTCCACTATTTTCAAATATCGCGCCAAATTTAAATTAAAATATAATTGTTTCATCCCGAAATAGACACTATATATCGTCGTTTACCTTTTCAGTGGGATTATACGATCAAGGTTACGTTACATATTTTGTGGATATCTCTTTCTCATATGTTTCTCTTTGTTGCACCCGTTGTAATGTTGTAAAACTTCGTCGACCTAATAATATTGTGCTAATGCATAGAAAATAGTACAAGTGGCGCCACGTTGTGGCGATTTATGGCGAATGCAACTAGATAGTTCCCCCTTAATGCAAAGACTTGTATATTTCTAATAAAACAAGATATGTTTATACAATAATAGTTGTTCTTTTCACCGTTATTAGCAGATATTAATTGAGAAATCTAGTTTATCTTACTACTCATTGGTAGATGAACTAGGCATCTCAATTAATCTCTTTTAATAGCGGTCAAAGAACACAAATTTTCATAATACATCATTAGAATAATTCGTATTACCCTCCTTTGCGATTTAGTTCATGACTAAGCCCGTAAGAGGCGAGAGAATTATGTTGTCTATGGTGCCATATTTGTGTGTTGTGCACAGGTGGTGTGTGTACAATGTGATTGCAATTATTTGAGGTTAGCTTTATATAGGTATTCTTTTTTTGCATACTAAATCGCTCTACTATCATTACTTACCCTATTATATCTTACAAGTTTGGGCATAATAACATGAATCAGATGAGTTTTTTGTGAAATGTTTGCACCTCACACAATATAGTTCTATTATAAATCTCAATTCATTGATGACCCTAGCCCAACTTTAAATATAGCTTCATATTTTGAGTTTATTTATATGTATACCATTGACAATGATAAGAAACAAAACCGAGAAGAACAACCAGTCTTTAACCAATACAGTTTTGAATGTATTGTCTGTTGCACCTAGTCTAATCGATCCTGAAGATAGTAATGATTCAATTCCAAAAATTGAAGAATTTCATGAGCTAGATGGCCAAGACATCCCCACTGGAAAATATAGAAATACAACTATTCTTCTAGATGATGAAAAATATCTGGGAAGAAAAAGCAGTCGTAACGACTTGAAAGTTGATGAAGAGGAAAGCGAGAGTGGTAAGCATGCATATTTATCAGGTTAAAATACTTTCTTAGGTATATTTGTTGAAAGATCACTGTTTAGAGAAATACATTGTCATATTTTTAACTTATTTTCAGATGATGCAAATAGCAATGATGGATTAGTAAGCCCAGAGTATTCCTTTGATGACAGCAACTATGATGAAGGTAGTAATTGTTCAATTGTAATTAAAAATGCTTATTTCTACAGCGCCCCCATGTAAAGCAGTAATAGATAGTTATACCTCACTATCTAATAGGTTTTCTTGTTTTTTTTTTAACATAAATATCTCTCGACATGCCTGTGTATTCCTTGGATTGCTATTTTTTCTGAATTGAATTTAGTACGTCATCGTCAATAGCACGGACATGGAAGTTCGTCTGTATCAGTTTTATTTTGATATTGAAACTTAGCACAACAATAGCAACAGGTATAACAAATTAACTCCTAACTATTTTATTTTAGGCTTTCGCCACAATTTATTACATCGCTACAAAAATGTTGCCTTATTTACACTATAGTAGCCCCTTTTTATACAGAACAACAATACTTAATATGAAACTAATTTATATAAATTAACTTAACTGAAAATTTTACACAACATGTTGTAAATATCTTTGAATGGATATATTAATGATGCTATAAAACTAATATTTGTAGTTAAAAATATTGCTACCTAGATATTTAATTGTTTTCTTCTTTTTTAGAATCAACAAGTTCGGAAGAAGCCGAAAGCGTTTCTGAAACTAGTATTAACCATCAAGTAATTAATAAAGATTCGAATGAAACCTCAGCAATAACCCCAGCGCCAATATTACAGAAAGATATATGCGTCCGCAATCAAGTTACTATATGGGAGAACTTACTAGAAATTCGCATACAACTACAGAAGGTTTTGATTAATGCAAACAAATTGTCTCAAGTAAAAGAAGCCGATTTAAACTTCGATCAAACAAGAAGAACTACTGAAGATGTACTGGATAAACTTCTATCTTTGCAGCGTTTTTTGTTAAAAAGAAATTCAGAAACAGGAAAATTATCTGGTATTGAAAGAATTGACAGCAACAATAGTGTAAGTCATACAAAAGTGGAAAGTTCAGACAATGAAGATAAGGCTGACTCGGAGGAAATACCCCATAAACGATTGAAGTTGAATAACTATGAAGAAAGAATCAACAACATTTTTACGGCCTACGTCCCATACAGAAATTCAGTTATTCAAAAATGGAATGATAAAACGCGAATTGTTGGTCCTAAAAGTAGTGTGCCAGTATTTTCAGTAGTGAATCAAATTGAAAATATATTAAATGATAAACAAAAATTAATTCAAAAGACTCGATTGAGACGCACGGATTACAATATTGGCAAGAACACCGAAACAGCTGAAAAAAATAATGAATATGATCCTGAGATTTTCGATGATAATGATTTCTATCATCAACTTTTAAGAGCTTTTATAGAAATAAAAACCACAGATACAATAGATCCTATCAAATTAAGCAGAAAGTGGATCGATTTACAAAATATTCGCAAAAAAATGAAGCGAGATATTGATACTAGAGCTACAAAAGGCAGAAAATTACGGTATACTGTCCATAATAAATTAGTTAATTTTATGGCTCCTATTCATAATAACTCATTTTCAAAAGAAACTCATGAAATAGTTCACTCTTTATTCGGTAAAAACAATTATGCTTACAAATCATAATAATCTGTATTATAATATTGTTGATTTTTGTATATTATGTGCATGAATATATATTTATCAATTTTGAGTTGTCTATTTACTATTTAATTAAATATTAAAAGCTGGCATCTATCAGTATCAAGGCATACTTCACTGAAAAAAGTTCACAATCCCTATAAGAAAGTAAATAATGTGGTATATCACTGCGATTTTCAGTTAAACTATTGTGAAGGTGTTTTGCACTTCATTCACCATGGTGAATGAATCTATTTGCTGTTTCTAAAGGCCTGTTCGTTTAAGTTGCTAACTTTGGTAAGTTTTGTCAAAAATAGCAAGTGTAGCAGATTTAGAAACAGCAAATAGATCACTTTCAGCGGATAAATCTGCTGCACACTTGAAGCATGAGCAAGTTATAGCTTGGTACTTCTGACATACAGCAATTTGCTGAATGCAAACCACGAAAACGAGTGTCGAAAACACCTGTCAGCTGCTAAATTTCTAATCAGTTTCTAACGAACATATGGATATTGACAAAAGTGATATTGAGCACTTTCAGCAACGCAAACGAACAAGCCTTAAATCTGCTACACTTGCTATTTTTTACAACCTTACCAAAGTTAGCAATTCAAACGAACAGGCTTATTTTTGGGGTATGTCCACAGACTAGGGTGGACTAGGGGGTATATCTTTCTCATATGTGCGTCTTTGTTGCACCCGTTGTAATGATGTAAAATTTCTTCACTCTATATTATATGCTCAGTCCGAAAATAGTACAAGTGCGTACAAGTGGCGCCGCCTTGTGGCAATTTGTGGCGTGCCACCTGCCACTTATGCTTTGTGACACTTTGTGATTACTTCAGGGTGTTTCAGGTTATTAATCAGTTTTTCTTTGATACCAATTTCAAATAAGCTATAAATATGTTGGTTTACATATGGTCGGTTTACAGTTGTCTATTAATTGTATTTTTCATAGGTAATGAGTTATGAAAAATACTGCAGAAGCGTAGTATATAAACGTATGCATAATACGTCTTAAATTGTGATACAATGGCATTTCATCAAAATTTTTTCGGCGATATTTTACATTTAAATGTTGGAGGAAAAAGGTAATGAAATAAAAATTTGAAATTAATAGAAGAAACAAGTTATAAATGTGTGTTTATAGGTTCTCTACGTCTCGTCAAACACTAACTTGTGTTCCCGACACATTTTTTACTTCTCTACTGAATGGTAGAATCTCTACTTTACGTGATGAAAAAGGGGCAATATTTATTGACAGAGATCCTGAAGTGTTTTCTGTAATTTTAAATTATTTAAGAACTCGTGAAATTAATTTAAAAGATGTTAATATAAAATCTTTAAGACATGAAGCTGAATATTATGGAATTACCCCTTTAGTAAAAAGGCTTATGTTATGTGAAGAAATGACACAATCAACATGTGGTGATGTTTTATTTTATGGATATTTACATCCTCCAAGTAAGTTGGTAAATATATTTGTTAGTTTGGAAGATTGCAGGTTTTTTTAGATGTTCCATTACATGATCCTCCAGCAAGCAATGGTACTATACAGACCGAACCTATAGGTGTACATGCCAACAGACCAGGTACAAGTATAAGATTAACTGATGAATCCTCCAATGGTAGTAACCAACCTCCTAATAGTGGCTGTGATAATGTTAATGCTGTTGTTGGCATAAATACTTGTGATATGACAAATTCTCATAATGGGCATCAATATATCCAGAATGGCTTGAATTCATATGTTCAAAATCGTCAATTAGGTAGTATATTCTGTCTATAGAAAATTTCATGAATTGATTTAGCATCTAATTAATAGGACATACAAGAAATTCCTCATTAGACTTACGAGTTGGACTGTCAGGTAGTTGTAGTCGTAGTTCTCAAGATTTAAGGGGCTTGCAAACGAAAGGTCCTGGAATTTCTAATCATTCACGAGCAGCATCTTTAGATTTACGACACACTAGAAACTCTTCTGCTGATCTTAATAAAATGTTTCGCAATGATGTAGGTCTAATATTTGGTACTAGCAGTAAGTACATATAATTATTTTATGTTTAGATTGGAGTATTATTAATTGATGTTAATTTAGTCATGTTGAAGTCATTTAATGTGCAGGAGTTGGTTTTAGTTAATGTTAAGATTTTTGAATTCATTATCAGTACATAAGTATATATTGTTTGCTTAATTGCAAATATTACATTTTATCCAAACTATGGATTTGACACCATCCATTGGAAAAAAATACAGAGTGAATATAATACTACACACACAAAAATTACAGAAATCTTTTGATGTCTATGATGTAGTTAAGTCTATGCTCTCCTGTCCTTTAACAAAGAAGCACTAACTAATTATGGTTACATGTTTATAGGCCTATGGTTTTAAACAAACTAGTACATAAATTCAGTGCTGTAGATATATTTAAGTATCAATGTTTATATTTAGTGGCTGACGGTTCAATATTAAACAAAATCCTGTTCTTTCCGGTATCTACTATTTGCTACGCAATACTATTGCATGAGGTCAGAAGGTTTTCGCCTGTAGCGTGGTTTACACTTCGAGTTACCCTGACCTTCTAGATACCCTCTTTGCTCCAGAAGAAGCTACTTACATTAGTGGCGAAACGTCGAAATTTTATTATATATATTGTGGATTATTTTGTACTGTATATATTTTTACTAACCATGACACGGTCAACACCCGGAGACCCTCATTACAGAGACTCGGGCCGTGGAAGCTTTCGATATCAATTACAGAAAAATCTCGATAACTCGTAATGCCAACGGACTCGTTTATTCTTACGAATTATCAGGATTTTGAATAAACGAGATTAAGTATGTATAGTAAAACCAATGAGGGAGGGATAGAAATAAGAAAAATATGTATAGATATGGTTAGACAGAACGTGATTTCTCGATAAGAAAGACAGATACCAACTGATATATTACAAGATATACAAACAAGAGGATATATTGTAAGCTAACAAATCTGCACATTTAGAGAAATAAATCGCTATTGTTCGGCGAATATTACGAATTACCAAAGGGAGCGTCAGGCTGTTACGAATTATAAGACGTTTACAATAACTTCAATAGAGATACTATTACGAATAACCGAGAGGCCCGAAATGCATTGGTTTTTTCCGATTTATCGGATTTTTTTTAGAGGATAGCCAATATATTACGAATAAACGGGGTTTACAAATTATAGGGCGGCGAAATACCGGGATTGTACTGTATTTAAATTTTTATAGGAATTTGAAAAACTAGTGGTTTATTATACATATAACAAGTACTGGAAAAAAGTTGATTGTATATAGTGGAAAATAAAATGAATGTGAAGCCATACACAAAAAATTTTCAGAAATATTCTCTGATTTAAAAAGTAATGGTTTAATGCAACACTTTCTACTGATGAAGGATGTTTGGATCAACTTGGGCCCATAAACGTCATCATGATCGAATCAAAATCGAATTAGTAATTTTGTCCAACGCCATTAAATTATGAGGCCATAATCATGGTCATTTCAAGTATCTAAGGTGGCCTATAAGTCACTAGTGAATTAATTTTTCTTATCGTTGAACGTGGTTGAACCACAGTTGAACCGAATAATTTGTCAAAACAACTATCATCACAAAACACTGATTAGTCAACTTCAAATACTAAAAAAGATAGAATTGTTTAATTCAGCATCCAACCTAATAAATAACTACTATTAAATTTGCCATTTTTTTATACATTATGCCTGCAGAGGTGGATTTTAGTGTTTAATAAGTTATATCACAGCGCGGACAAAACTCTCTATGACATAAAGGTTTCAAGGAAGCTTAACATGGTGTCAAATTCTAAATATCAACTAACAATAAGCCACAAATAAAGTTTTCAGAGTATGAATAAAATCAGTTATCTGACAGTGATTAAACGATTTAACCTGATTTAACCTGTGCTATACGTCCTATGTATCTGGCTGACGTTTATTAATTATAATGAGTTAGCTTGTCAAATTAAAAGTGATTCTCTAAGCTCAGACATGACCGGTATGTCTATCTCTCTCCTTCATCGACTGCGCTAGAATTTTTTGTGGCTCGCTTCTTATTTTTAATAGTTTTCAAGATAGATGTAATGATTAAATACATGTTAATAATTAAGTAGTGTCTTGCAAGTACGAACCTAATGTTTACCAATAGAAAGTATGTAGTAAAGAGTAATTGATAAAAAGAAAATGATCAAATTAAAAAATATTATTCTGAAATAATACTTGGAAATGTGTGTGTTTATTGTAAACGCTTAAAATTCGCTCTAGCACGTCACACGGACGGCTTATTTACGGATGCTTATTCGAGAATAGGTCTTTTTAATTATAAGATGTGCAAACTAGGAAAAATATTATAAGAGAATTACTTACACTCCTTTTAAACATATCTTCTGCTCTGAAAATAAATTATATCGTTTAATTGCGCATCCGATTTTTACCGATAGTAGTAGTAGTTTCTGAAAACTGCTCTTGTATACGACCAATAATAATGCTGACTATTCAATATTCAGTTTAAAATTAATATTGCGCAATTTCCGCAGTGATACAGGGTGTTTGTTCAGTTTCACGATTTTTTTACCAGAAGATAGTATTCCACAAATATAGAAAATTCAAGATAGCAAACTTTAAATGAGGGTTAAACGTAAGACCAGCTTGTTTGAGAACATACGGTACGTTCGTATGATATTGCCTGATATGGTATAGTGCAATGTCAGCAAATATATGTTTATGCGGTTTGTGATGACTATCGCTGTGAGATCAATCGCCATGCAAAAAGTTTAACGTTATTGGGAGGCGCTATTGATAAATACGTAAGCAGATGAATATCGTTTAATATTGTATAGGCGATTGACACGTAAAAACACTTGTCGAAAATACCTTTTGTTAAAAAAAACTTAAAACTGACAAACACCCTCTATAAACTCTTATATATCTATTTTCCATCTATTTTT
>SMLS01068656.1:0-11315 GCA_004785975.1 Popillia japonica
AAGATTCTTCAAAAATTTGAGTCCAATGTTATTTTGCAGACAAAAAGTGGTGTGGCTCGATTAATGGTATTAAATATTTCTGAAAATCATCAAAATCATAGCTTCCTTGCTTTTTCACACAAAATGATATGAAATTATGTGGTCTCATGTAAATAATTAAATTCTGAAGTCAATGCATTTACTAACTCCACTTTTTGCTACTAATGTTAGTGATTACCTTCTTCACTCATCTTTCACTCCACTTACACTAGTGATTAAAGGTCGATATAGAGAATTCTTTTATTACAATTTTAGATATTATAATTCTAAGTATACTGATAGCCAACCCATTCTGAAAGCTCTAGCTACTCATATGTTGGAGTCTAAACTGATTTGGGAATATGGGATAAACGTGACTCCATTGACCACAAAAAACAGCGAATCTCTGATTTGTGTTTCAGGGCACACATGTGTCAAAGAATTTGAGAAACAAGACGCTGACATACATTTTCATTGAATTAGAAGTCAAGAAGGAACGTGAAGACTGGGAAGCAAATTTTCTCCGTATGGAGTAAAACACATTTCTTGTCAAATAGTAATAACAAATTCAGAGGCCTACTCACTAGACCGTTTATTCAAAAATGCCACCTCAAAATCGTTTTTGCAAACTGGGTAATGAGATACCCGAACACATACTCTGTGAGTGCAAGACATTAGGGCCACAAAAACTTGAGCATCAAGAAAAGGGGACTCTAACACCTGAACAGATTAAAGTCTCGGCACCAAAACTAATCCTGAGATTCTTTAAGAATATCTATTAGTATTTACTTCTGTGAGGATAAACGTACTTATTTTCTTTTTCTGACCTTCTAACCTTTGAGGTTTTGGTTGGTATTTTATTGTAGCGTGGTGAACACATCGAGTTACCATGCCTTATTGACTTCGTTGATTCTCCTTTGTGGTCTGAAGGAGTTACCAACTTTACTGGCAAAACGTGAAGTTTGTAATTCTTTTTATATACATACATATGTTTGTGCTTTGTTTTATTTTATTTTTTATATTTTATGTATTTACACAATTATGACTCCATCAAAACTCGAAAGCTCTCTGGTATGTTTTGTAGCAGATGACCATTTTCATATAAAAGTTTATTTTATTGATTCGTAGTTAGGCACACGACTTCAATCTGTGTTTGTTCAGGTCAATCTTCTAGTATACAGAGTGAGCCAAAAAGAATGAAGACAAATAGCTTTTCCGGCCAACTTTTATTTTCTTAAAATTAACCAACCTGTGCTTTTCTCATAGGCGCTTCAATAAACATTTCGAAGTGGGTGCACAAGCCAAAGCACTTTATGAAAAATTTCTTTATTCTTACATAAACAAAATAATCTTTCTTTTAAACAATAACACAGCAATGGCGCCACATAAAACAGAAGCCGTTCTTTTAGTAGGCGGAAGAAAGGAAAAAAGCGTAAAAGTGAAAGAGCAAAACATTGAAATAGAAAGCCAAGAAACTATAAAATACTTGTGTATGTATCTCGAGAGAAACTGGAAGATGAGGGAACACATCAAGCGCATTGCGCTACTATTAGCTATAGACTAGCGTTAGACTTATGCCAAAAATTGGCGGACCACGTGAAAGAGGTAGGAGAATATTATCTTCGGTAGCACTGTAAATATGGCGCTCCAATATGGATAAGAGCCATGGATGAAAAAGATACAGGAACACATATCTCCGTGTGCAAAGAAATCAGCAATTAGCATAACAGGTGCATATAGAACTGTATCTAGGAAAGCTCTGCTCGTGATAGCTAGAACGCCCCCAATACATCTATTAGCTGAAGAAAGAGAGCACATACATACAAAAAGAGAAACGAAGAGTACCTCAAGGGACCGCCTACTAGACACTTGGCAGGAAACTTGGGAGAAGGAGGATGGTACAGCATCCTGGACAAAAGATCTGATGAAAGACGTACGAGCCTGGTTCTTGAGGAAACATGGTGAGGTGAACGCAGATCCTATCGAGTCACGGATGTTTCCGCGCTTATCTACACTGCTTTAAGATAAGCAACACGGACGCATGCTATCACTGTGGACAGAGTGACACCGTAGAACACACTTTCTTCGTGTGCAAAAGATGGGAACATGAAAGGGAAAGCGCTGTAGAAAAAGTAGGTGAACTGACAAAGGAGAACCTTATTAAGAGGATGCTAGAAAACAGAAGACTGCTGGAAAGATATAAACTAACTGGCCAAAAGCATTTTAGCAATAAAAGAAAAGAAAAGAAGAAGAAAGAAGTAGATATCTAAGAATGGAGTGCCCAAACATCTTAACCACCTGTCCTCGAAGCAATGCTCACGCAGTTCCGATGATAGAAGATCGGGACGGTTTTTCGAGGGGTTTTTTAGTTGGTGAAAATCCAACACTACCCAGTGAACCGGGCCACTGGGTGTCTTTAAAACATTTATTCCATTCCCAAAAACCCAAAAACAATAACACAAGAAATATTACGTTATTATTATAATTATAATAATAAATGTTCAGAATGACTACCATCACATTCTAACCACAGATTTACACGCCTTTTCATGTTGTCAAATAATGCCACCAAAGTATTAAGAGTTCCTTTACTGATACTGTGTCGATTGGTGATTACACCTCAGTTACCATTTCAGCTATTACGGAGGAGGATATAGTAAAGGCTATTAATAAGTTAAAAAATAAACGTATGGGCGGCCATGATCAGGTACCTAGTTGTTTGATTAACCAACCTATTAACAACCTTATTTTGAGAACATCAACATTCCCTGAAGCCTGGAAGCTCTGTCGCATATGTCCTGTCTTAAAATCTGGGACTGCAGCGGATATACGCAACTACCGACCAGTGTCGATCTTGCCTAACTTCTCGAAAATCCTCGAAAGTGTAATTTATAGCAACATGGTCACATCTATATCTTCTGCTATTTCTGATAAGCAGCATGGTTTTGTGGGAGGTCGATCAACAATTGCGAACCTCATGACTTTCTCACAATGTATAATACAGGCTGTGGACAGTTGGGGTCAGGTGGATGTAATTTTTACCGATTTTGCTAAGGCTTTCGATGGACTTGATGACAGTATACTTCTTGGAAAGTTGGCAACTTTTGGATTAAGTGACGCTCTTTTGAACTGATGTTCTCATACTTGTCGGATAAAATTTTTTGTATCCTACTCTGGTTTTACGTCGCATCTAGCTACGTCTGCAGTTCCGCAGGGGTCCAACCTGGCGCCTCTCTTGTTTCTGGCATTCATCGATAACATTGCTAAAAGTGTTAATTGTGAGATGGTGATGTTTGCAGACGACGTCAAACTGTTTCTTTCGGTGTCGTCATATGAGGATTGTAGACGTTTGCAGGATGATATTGACCGTCATTTTGATTGGAGCGTTGTTAACAAACTACAACTGAATGTAGCCAAGTGTAAAATGATCTTTCACTGGTAAATTACGCCCACTTGCTTTTGACAACTCTATTAATAATGACACTTTACAACGCGCACAATGCGTGACAGATCTGGGTATTTACTTTGATAGTGCCTTATCTTTCTGTGAACATATTCACAATGTTGTTGGAAATAGCAATAAAGCCTTGGGATTTGTGTTGCGTACGTGTACTTTCCTAATATTTCCACCTTGTGGCTGTGCTATATAACGCTTTTGTTCTGGCAAAACTTGAATATGCAGCATTATTTGGAATCCTTTGTATAATGTACACATAAAGTCGGTTGAGAATGTACAAAGGAAATTTCTTAAATACTTGGTATTTCTATCAAATGGAAATTATCCTCCGAGGGGCGTGCCACAGAATGTTTATTTGGAAAGATTCAGCTTTCTCTCACTACATACAAGAAGAGCATTAGTTAGTTAAAATAGTTATTTACGAACCAAGTGCGTGAAACTATATTTTGCGAATGAGTAGCCAGTTTTAGTTAGTTTATGGACACGAATTCGCGAAATGTTTCACGCACGAAGTTTGTACAATATTTTTTGTACGAGTACTTTAATAATACCCATCATTAAATACGTTTTCATTTATAACACACTAAAAATCTCTTGATATTAGTTAAAAAATTTTGAGTTGGTAGTATTGATTATTTGAAGAGACATTTAATTTAAAATCAAAAAGCGTATACAAAACCACTTATATTAAATTCATAACTTGGGCTAGATCTAAAAATATAAAAAAATACTCCGAAAATTGTTTATTAGTTTATTTTCAAAATTTACAATCAAATAAATCATTATGGTCGACTTATTCCATGTTAAAATCATGCTTAATATGATATGATAATACAGATATATCCAAATATGCAAAACTCATAGCATATTTAAAACAGGCAACAAAACAACTTCAGCCTAAAAAATCAGCAGTATTAAGCAAAGAACAAATTACTTCCAATGCGAATAGCTGAGTACCTTCAGTTTGATAGCGCAAGTAACTTCACTGATCACTGTTTCCGAAGGAGTTAAGCGACATTGTTGGCAAACAAGGAGGTGACTTGCTTTCAATTCAAAGGCATGGTGGATGGAAATCATCTGTTGTCAACCTATTGCAGGATACCAAAATTAAAAATTTGCTAGTTCTTTTGTTGGTTATTTGGATATATGGTGTTAGTTATTGACCAAACAAGAAAGATATTCTAGAACGATGTTCTATTACTTTATAACTTGTTAAACCACTACTTCAAATGAAGCGCTATTTACTTTCATAGTAGCACAATCTCCAAAAAGAACAGAAAAAAATTTATTGCTTCTGCTACAGTGGTGGAACTAAGAATTGTAAACATGTTCGTCAGTACAATATTAGCAGAGAATGATATTAATAAGACATCATTAAATTTTGGATAAACTGGCCAGTTAAGAGGGTATAATACAATGACACAAGACGGTGTACCCAATTATCGTGAAGACTGAAGTGATATAAATGAGTTCTGTACTAACTAAGTAAGCATTGCTATCAAGATATGCATATGCATCACTTTATTTGAGGACCTTATAGTCACGACAAGGTGGTGCAAATATAATATGCAAAGAATCTGATAGAAGCTTTCTACTATAAAACAAAAATGATGCTTTTCCATGATAGATGCATATTTATATTTCTCTTCACATGTCATTGTCATAATTGATGTTTGCTAAAGGGTTAAAAGCATGAATCACTCATCTCTCCTGATGTAATATCTGCAATGAAGACAACATTAAATCGAGATGAAAACAAAAAAAAAGATTACATAAAATATAACTACATATATACAAACTACTCTTGTTATGCATCCATATACAATCAATACACAATTTAAAATCTTTCTAATTGTAGCGACCCTCTTATTTTACACCAATAGTACAGCTTATACGTTCAAATGCAATTATAGCTATTATATCCACGTTGTAGACATTCGGATAATCATCGGTAAGTCCTTTGTAATCTAACTTCAATTTCGCCGAGTCAATCTCCGGTAATGCCCTCCCACTGAATTCAAATGAGTATCTTAATTGCTGATAGATAACTTAAGAACTGACTGACCAGAGACCTTAGGCCATTTAGTTCTCCTCGAACGGGGAGTTTTGTCGTCGGCACCCGGAGAGTGAATAGGAGTGATTAGGGGCCCCCGGTACTCACTGTGCGGCAACTTTGCGCCCAAGAGTAAGTTGGCGGCGGTAGCGGCAGC
The DNA here is from genome assembly GCA_004785975.1 of Popillia japonica. Classification (NCBI taxonomy): domain Eukaryota; kingdom Metazoa; phylum Arthropoda; class Insecta; order Coleoptera; family Scarabaeidae; genus Popillia; species Popillia japonica. The sequence continues at coordinate 5,686 of SMLS01068656.1, forward strand.
CCTTGTTATTGGAACTAATAACTGCCGCGAGCTGCTCTGTTTGTATAAGGTGACCGCTCCCCAAATTATCAGCGAGTTTACTTTCCGAAAAAAAAATGTTTGCTAGGTTATTGGTATTGATATGAAGTTTTCGGTTATATACCGCCACCGACGGGGATGTTTATTTACATTATACCATTAAACGTGATATATCGACTGCTTTGTGTATAAAAATATGTTGTAGGTTTACAATAATAGAAAGAAATAATTAAACTTTTGTCAATGAATGGTATGTCAGCTAAAATTCTATATAAGTATACAGCACCGTTTATTTCTGAACCGTTATTTCGACTGATTAATAGATGCTTTCAAGAAAACGCATTTCCAAAAGAATTGAAAATAGCAAAGATCGTGCCTCTTTACAAGAATGGAGACAAAAACAATCCTGAGTGCTATAGACCAATTGTATATAATTTTCCGTGCTTACATTGCACTCAACTGGATTTTTGTATAAGACACATACGCGTAAACCTTGGCAGCTAACGGTCAACAAGATTATGACGTCACAGCGCCGGCCATATTTAAAGCTTCGTTTTACCGCAAACGAAGAAAGTATTTATTATTATTTTTTTGTTGTAAAAATAATTTACATTTGAAAAAGAATGTATACACCTATTATTATGTTACTTAATCTCTTTAAAAAAATATATTCTAAAAAATGTGGTTATTCCCTATTGTATCGAAGATATATGAGGAACTTATGACAGTAAGATTACTGGGATATTTTGAAAATAAGTGGCTTTTTTGTCAACAGCAATATGGGAATTTGAAAAATAAAACAACGACAATGACAATTTGCGATCTAATGGATCAAGTTATCGAGGGATGTGATAACCATTACAATACTAACGCGATTTTGTTGGACTTAAGCAAAGCTTTCGACTGTTTGTCACAAAACACTTTTACAACTTTTCGAATCCTATCTATCGAACAGAAGTCTTCTAGTTGATGTGTCGTTCACAAGAGCATGTCATTAAATATGGTGTACCGGATTGGTCAACGTTGGGGCACATTCTTTTTGTGGTTTATGTCAACGACTTCCGTAGCAACTTACATAAGTATGTGTAAAACAATGTCTGTAGACGAAACCGTATTAACTTTACAGAAACTACCTTATTAGAATTAGAAATCAAGGAACAACTAGGAATGAATGTCACAGAGAAAGCAAATAAATTGAAACTAAATTCAGGAAAGATTCAAAAGATAAAATTTTAAACGAAACCAACTAAGTCGCAGTCTGTAAAAATACTAGGTGTATATATTGGCTCTGGATTAAATTCCAGGCAGATTATCTTTGTAGCAGATTGAATAGAGTAGTAGGTATATCGAATAGGAAAACTTGTAGCCACGACCAACTTTTATTCACTTATGGCTAGTGACACTTTATTAGCACCAAACATGTGGACAGAATCTTCAAAATACGAAAAAGTGTGTCAGAGCAATGGGGGGTGTCAACAATAGGCCCCTTTGTAAGCCGATATTCTGAGAATTGCGCATACTAACAGTTCCTTCTATGTATGTACTATCGCCGCCAAAAGTAGCGAATCAAACTGCCATTAAACGCGTCTATTATAGGCATTAGAAATTTTAGGATAAATATCTCATGGAAAATATGATTCAAACAATAATTGCAAAAATTATAAAATTGTACAATAGGACGTGTAACTATGGAACGACTTTTATATTATTTTATTAATATATTCGCCTAATATTTTAGTTCAAACAGCGCAAAATATTACAATGTGGCTGATAGCAAAATACCTATTATTTCTAAGAATTTTGTAGGATTTGAACGATGTTCGTAATTAAAAATATATTTGAAATTGGCCGACATTATACAAAATTCGTTGAAGAACAAGCACTTCAGAAGTTTTAGTTGCTTCAATAAATACTGCACTTATATTAATTTAAAAGACATTAGGAATTTAAGGGGATTCGTAGTAAATTTCTTTAAATATGATTAAAATCGTTTCTTAATTCCGCTTTTCGAATCATTCTTTGCTTTCTATAAATAAAATTATGTTACTATATTAAGAAGCGTATGATTTAAAATATGCACGTGTAGAACATGTATATTTACTATCAAAAAACAGAAAAGGGTGCTTGTGTTTACGAAATCTATTTAATAATTAGTAGTAGGCATTTATTTATAATATAGAGTAAATGCAACGATGGTAAATGATATATATATAATAGCTTCGCATTTCTTGCAAATCCTTCTGCCTCAAATTTACCTGCTAGGGAGGTATCCGTCTCCAATTACAGTCGCCCAGTGCGAATAGTCGGATGTTACGCAGGTAAACGAAAGGTCATATCACTTGAAGTCTGGTTCGCTACTTTTGGCGGCGATAGTACATCTTAAGTTGTGTATTATTTATTAAAAATAGCAATCAAGAACAACAGTTACAATGTGATGTGCACAAATATGAGAGCAGCAAGAAGCAATTTGAGAGTGCGAAAATACTTTTACACATACTTTGGCTGACTCAGTAATCTGTTAAGTATCGTGCGATCAAATTATTTAATTCGCTGTCTGGGGAAACAAAGCAACTTCCCTTAAAATTATTCAAAAAGAAAATTATAAATAAATTAGTTGAATCTGCTTTATATGAAGTAGAAGATTTTTTGGGTTGTCATATTTAAAATTGTTTGTGTAAGAGTATTTTTCTATGTAAGCATTTTTATCAAGTTTTTTCTTTTTTATTAAGTTCTTTTTTAGTTTTTAGTTTTTTCAACTAACTACTGACCAACTGGCTAAGTTTATTTAGTTTACTTATTTGGGATGAAAACCACATTCTATTTTACAGATGCTTTACAACAAAACAAAGCAAGAAACTTTATGCCTTAATGACATCTTTATAAATATGTATTATGTCCATGCGTAAATACAGTAGTACATACTTTCATTTTTACTTTATGTAGTATAATAAAAAGTAGCACTACAAATTAGCATAAGAGCAATAGCACATACACACAACAACAACACCTTTATTTTTTATTACAGTCAAAATTCTTTGTGGCATTATATTAACCAACCCTTCCCAAAAGTGTGGGGTAAACGACTCCCAAATTTCCTGTAGTTTTTGCTTCAACTCATGGATTGTTCTAGGAGAATGTGTTCGTAGCGCCTTTTTCATCTCATGGAACAATACAACACACACCAATTCAATACAAGATAATAATAATAATAGTTTATTGCCCAACGGGTACAGACCCAATAAAAGGACAAAAGAACATAAATACATGCATACAGAAAAAAACATAGGTACTTAAAGTATGTAACAGTAATACACATAAATATTTACTGCAAAAATTCTTCTAAAAATTAAAAAGGAATATTTCGAATTAATACAAAGTAAGATTACAGACAATATAAAAAAGAAGAAAAATTAATTGAATTTAGTCCCAACAAAAATGTCACCATAAATGGTGTCGGCGTTTATTGACATATGTGTTAATGGTGCTCTAAACCAAAGATATGTTTTCGGATTGTCATAGAAGAAAGTTGGACTTGTTCTGGAACTCCGACGAGGAACGTGAATGTTAGGTAAATGCTAGGTAAAACCTCAGAACAATTAATTTCGTTTTTCAGTAGTTTATAGAGGAAACGAGCACTTTGCCAAATGTTTTAAATAGCAGATATTTCAAAAATCTCCGCTGAATGCGTTCCACTGCCATCCAATTTGCTAACAACAAATTAAAAGTATATTTTTTTAAGCAATTCGATATTGTTAAAGTACCGGGCTTTCAATAAATACCGAAACCCACGTGACCTCTTTTAGATATGCAACCCATTTAACAGTATGGTAATACATATTTTTAAAAATAAAAATTCTCCAGAAAATTGTATTTACATAGGTATATTGATAATTAAAATTTTACAGGTTAGGTTTATATTGTAAATAATCACAACTAAGCAACGACTGAACGACACAAACAGAGACGTATAAAAACTGTCAAATCAAATATCGACTAGCAACTCAGTAGCGGGATTCTCATTACTCGACTCGACACGTGTCGAACGATAGTCCTCGTCTCGACAAGCAATTCGATATCGAGAGTACAGCGATTCTCATAGCTTATCGAATACGGCCATTCGTAGCACTATGGTGGTATAGTTCTTTTGTGTAGTCTTTAGTGGTCTTTAGTAACTTTCTTGTTGGCACTGTTGTAGTATACTTATTTATCAGTTTAAATTTGCTGCTTAGGGCTTACTTTTAATTAAAAAAAAACGTGTTGCCTATAATAGAACAATATATGTATAGTCGCCGAAGAAATGGTAATAACGAAAACAAACGGTTAATAATCTAAAGATTTTTACGGGAAAGGGCAGATGCATTTGCCCTTTCTGACGAATATTTAGAAATATATTACATATTGAAATTATTTAATTCCTATGGTAATAGAAACATTACTTTTCAAGCACAACAAAAGGAAATATATAGGCCCAAACATTTTCCTACAATTATAAAATTGTTATTTTAAGAAACAAAAACTTCATCAAGGAAATATAAATGGCAGTTTTTATTAATATTTAACACATTTTCAGAACAATACATTTCTTTAACAGATGTGCGATTTTATTGTTTTACGACTAAGGTATTGAATACCTACTTGGGTGTGATGGAAAATTATTCATACGTTACGTGTTTGCTGGTACGCTTTCATCTCTTTTTAACGCGGTCTACTATAGTGAACTCGATACTGTCATTTTCTAAAACGACACCAACTTGGGCATCGAGCAAAACTGACACATTCCGACGATACATATCGAGAACGAAACTCAATGTGAATCGCAAACTCTACGATTTCGACTCGTGTCGAGTCGAGTCGAGCAATGAGAATCCGTATGCAGGTTAGACCGGTTAGATAGCTTACGGATATTTTTAGTTTTACCAACTTATTATTTACGTCATCTTACCTCAGAGATCACGTGGGTTTCGTTTTTTATTGAAAACCCTTTATTTAGATATCCGTATGATGAAACCTAGGGTCTTTGAAGCTGCAGCACAAACGGTTTCTAGGTGGCAATTGAATGTTAACCGTGGGTCAAACATTACTCCTAGATCCTTAATTGGCGCAACACTCTTCAGCACTTGGCCATCTATAATGTATGTTGCAGCAAATGGGAGGGCTATTCGAGTCATGGAGATTACATAACATTTGTTGATATTTAGAAGCAATTTGTTGTTTGCTGCCCAGTCAACAATATAATCTACCCTGCGTTGCAAATGTATACAGTCATTATTGTTAAAGATACTGGGAAATATTTTAATATCGTCAGCATAGCCAAGAGTCGAATAAGGTATAGAAGTTAGAAGATCGTTTATAAATATTATAAATAATGACGGTCCAACATTGGAACCTTATGGTACTCCTGAACGAAATATATATTCCCCGGACCTAAAGGTAATACAAAATTTGTTCTGTCTCGCAATTGGTATGAAGTCATAAGTGATATTAACGAAGAGGCAAAACCAAAATGGTGTAATTTATCCAATAATATTCCGTGATCTAATGTATCAAAAGCACGAGAAAAATCTGTATACCGGTCGTTTTGAGTCATAGGATATTTAAAGCGGAGAGGAGGT
>SMLS01068658.1:0-19211 GCA_004785975.1 Popillia japonica
TCTTAACATTTTTTTTAAATCTAGGATTATTACCTGTACAGGTAGGCTGCGCACTACCACCGCACTACCGCCAGCCAGCCGGCTCAGACTCTAACCGAACAAGCAATAAGGACAACATATCAAAGAATCAGCTGACCTGAAATTCTTGTTTTTTAAACGTTGCTAGCTCCTGTACTATTAAATAATACATTCCTTCAAGAACCGAAAAATATTTCGCGGGGGAATTAAATAAATAATAGGATAAATTATTATGGTATTAAATGCTCAAAACGATCTCCTGACGCAAAGAAACAATATCCTATTTCCTATCGAAAAAGCTTCTTTGAACATTTGCATTGTTTGTGGTGGAATAGTTTCCATACGATGGACAATTTGTGTTCGCAATTCTTGTATAGTATTAGGCCTGGCATCTCTAAAACCATAAAAAGTTTTCAGATACCTCCATAGGTAAAAATCGTTTGGAGAAAGATCAGGTGATCTAGGAGGCCAGCGAATAGCGCTCCGGCTAGTTAGCAACCTGTTATCACACTTGTTGTACAAATGTTGTTGTACTGGTGCAGCATTATACGCAGGACATCCGTCTTGCTGGAACCAAACGACATTTACATCTGCTACAGTTCTTATAACGGGAATTACACTATTCTGCAAAAGATCTAGATATTTTACTGCGTTGAGATTTCCCTCTATGAAAAATGGCCCAATTATATGGTTACCTAAGAGGCTAGCTTGGGTTCTTCTGTAAATACTGTTTTTACAATAAAGTCGTCATCATTCTTGCGTTGTTCAATAATTTTCTCACAAAATTCTAAGTGTTAATTTTTATCATTGGGAAATATTTCATTCGTTTTGCCTAACATGTAGGAGCGGTACTTATTATTTTTAACACTTTGTGAACCGTAGTGTGCGAAACATCAAATTATTCTGCTATATTTTGCAGAGACTGCTGTGCTTGCTTCTCTACAGCGCAGCGGCACAAATTAAAACGTCGCGTTGCTCGCTTTGTGGCATCTTCTCTATTTTATGTTTAAGCGGATTTAAACAGCCATAATTTTCCAAGTTAGTATTAATTATGCGGCGAACAGTTTGAAAACAAATATCAATTTGGAATTCATCGTTAAGAAGATGTACAATATCTCTTATCGAGTGACCTAGGTGATGCTGTCTTATCACAAATTTGTTGTGTTCAAGGGAGAATATATCCATAATTATTTAGAAAACAAACAATAAAATAAAAAAACAAATAATCGCAAATATGCCAAAGCGAATATAGAAAGTACCAGCGTGTTATATTTACGAAATCATCAACTACTCTACTTCGTCAACAGAATGCAACTGACCTCTGCTATTTTAACGCTAGCGCGTACCTACGTCCCCCCGCTACTCTTTTTCCGACTCATTCCGACATACGATACAGTGACTTCAAGCGTGGTTTATAATCTGTATGTATATTAAGTATAAATCTCTGCTTAGACTCAAGTATATTTTCTGGTATTAAATTTAAACTCGCTGTCGGAATTCTGAAGAGAAAAGAATTTGAATAAATATTAGAGAGTGTAAACGGTAGATAAATAAGATAGGTACATAACATTTATTTATTACAAAATTTACAATCATAATACATTTATTGTAAACTTACAGGTTCTGCAAAAATTACATTCAAATATTTTTAGTATGCATGCATCATAAACCAATCAAAACACACCCATAAGCGTGCATAATCGGGCGTTTATCGCACGGCGTGCGTATAAAGGTTGCTTGGTAACAGCCAATCCCAAGCGTTTAATAGTCCAGTGAAATGTCAGGAAATATCAAATGACATATGAGTACATGTCACTCAATAATATGTATTGGAATTATTGATTATTGATTTGAATTATTATTTGAACTTTGCAGGTATTAAACTTAATTCAGCTTCAGCAGCTAGTTTTTGAATTTCTGTCGACATTATTAATACAACAATGATGTTTAATAATTAAGTGAAATGTGAAATGGCATAATATAGAGACACATCTCACTCGATAAAATGTATTGAAATTATGGATTTGATTTCTTCTAGTTAAAATTATTGTTGCATTTATACTAAAAAATATCGTATGACACAGTGCATAATTAGCTTTTAAAGCACTCGTAACGTTAAAGCCACTCCGCTTCGCGTCGTGGCTTTAAACTCGTTACTCGTGCTTTAAAAGCTCGATTATGCACTAGTGTCATAATATACTATTATTTACACAAATGCATATGTAATAAACATATTTATCATAAACTTATGAGCTGCTCATAAATATTAGAAATAAGTTCATATATCGCTAATTTATGATGATGATATTGAAATAAAATCAAAATCTTCACTGTCACTATCCTCCCCAACTCTAATGATGAATGGTGTTATTACATCATCAATGATTGCATCAAGATCTTTCATACGAGATTCTTCTTTTATAACATGGTTTATGCATTTTTGCCAAGTAGTAGCAGTTACATTTCCCAATGCGTCAACTAATAATTGTCTCATTTCAGATAATTTAAAGGTTTTGTTTTTGGCAGCCACTTCATTTTTTATTTGAGCCCAAACAAGCTCAATGGGATTCAGTTTGCAATGGTAAGGAGGTAATCGTAACACTTTTATTTTGTGATTTTGCCAGTTAATCAATTACATAGAAATTATAACTTTTCTTATGACCATATTCTCATCGTATTGTATTTCCTTGCTTGTAAGCCAATTTGAAATATTCACCTTTCCCCATGACGATGACGGTGGCTTTTCAATATTTTTTTTATTTCACTTACTGGCACTGACGTGTTTTTATGTTTCCGAAAATAATTGTAAACGCGCAACTTTGAGCGTGTTCCACATTGGATTACCAAAGACATTATCGTCCTCGTCCTCCACTGACAAATACAGTTTGACTACCACCAAACTTTAAATGCGTCTTACATACAGAAAAATGTTCAAAAAATAGAAGAATGCAAGAATTACACGGTTGTAACAATTAGTATAATTACAACAACCGATTTCAAAAATTTATTCAAAATATATAAATAATCTCAAATTTACTGGACACCAAAAAGTACATACACGGAGAAAAATTTATAGTATTTATAAGTATAAATATACTGCATTTTAGTATAATTTATTGCTATATATAGGACAGCAACATAGCATACTAAATTTAACAATAAATTTATTCCTGGAAATTAAGTACCTATTATACTTCAATTTACTATATTTTATAGTAACTTTAAGTAAATTGCTTGTACTACAATTAGCAATAATTTGTACTAACAGATTTACAAAACCTTTTCACAAATACAAAGACCGCGTCATACTGTATCTCATTCTTTTTACGTACGAGCGCCTTAAACCTTCTCTCTCTCATTTCATTAGTGTTCCAACGTGCATAAATTGAAACTACCTTTATTTAAAAACCAATATAAATACTTTTAAAAACCAATGAACTAGTTTTGATAGATGTTGTAAATTATTTTTATTTAAAAATTTCATCAAATGTAGCAAACCTTTTGTTTTAATCTTAAAACATTTTGTTTTAAGATTTTAGAAACAAAATTGTTGTTGGCCATTAAACACAGTGTTCGTAATTTTAATACAATTTATACTATTCATAAGTATAAATTTCTAAATAAAATTTTTTGCTGTCACAGTTTTCTCAGTGTAGAGGTAATTATTTATTTAGATATTACGCAGGTACTCGCAAAAATCTAGATATTATATATTTTAGGAATTTATTTATAAAACTTATTTATTTATTATCTCGTATTGCAAAAACCTATTCAAGCTTCTGTTACTGTGGCGCGGATTAACAATCGGTAGTACTACAATGCGTACCTCTTTAGGTTTTATGCGCAAACGCATTCTAAAAGTACTAAAATACAATAAAACGGAGTGTACTCATCCCACATGTTAGTTTTCTAGATGTCGTTACACTTCAGCATTCAGTTTTATCGGTTTTATAATCCTCAGATGAAAGAAGCGTACACAACAGTTTGTCTCAACATCGACCATACTAATTAGAATTAAAACGGGTGAGTTGTTGAATTGAATTCTTTATGTACATTTTGAAGTCACAAAATTATGGCATCATATCTTTATAGTAAATTATGAAATATTTGAGCATAACATGACTTTTCATTTGATTTAATAATTTTCACGATTCCTACCATAATGTAATCTAGTGATAATAATAATAATAATAGTCTTTATTTCAAGCTATGGAGAAACCCATACAAAATATCGTCAATCCACAATATGATGGAAATACCAAAAATACAGAGTATAAATAAGAAAACAACTCAGAACTATTAAGATAATAAATAATCGTTTAGTGAATAACAGGACAGAGCCAGTAGATGTGCTTTAACTTGTGACTTGAAGCTTTTGAAGTTATTACATGTCTTGATGTTATTTGGTAAGTTATTAAATAATTTACATCCCAAAAAAGCAAAGTTTCTTTAAAAAAGACTGGTCCGGTGAACCGGAGGCAGCAGATAATTTGTTTGTCGTATATTATAATCGTGCGTTGTATCAGTACAAAATTTCGACCTATATTTAAAAACAAAGCATAAAACCTCAAGAATGTATGCATCAAATAGGGTTAACATTTTTTGTGTCTTGAAGGTGTCCCTACAGGATTCATGAAATGACAAACCGAATATAATGCGAAGTGCTCTCTTTTGTAGTAAGAATATGCGATCCACGCCTATACCAGAACCCCAATGAATGATTCCGAAGGTTATTTTAGAAAAGAAGTGCGAAAAGTAATAGGTTTTAAGGATTTGCATGATCTTTTCAAATTATAGAGGGCGTATCTGTAATAATAGTCAATTGTATTCTCTTTTAGGCAAACAATTATGTATATTGATAATGCACATTATCCGTTAGTTTTACATAAACTGAAGAAAATCAGAAAAATGACAAAATTATTGATCCGTTTAAAGCTATATGCGACGTGCCGAAACTACGACGTCAACAGACTTATTTGCCCATAAATATAAAATAAACAGTGATTTGTATATTTTCAAAATAAATGGAGAAATAGATTTTCACAGGAAAAATATCTCATTTAGCGTACCCGACAAAATAAGCTGCTGTATTAATCGTAATATGTATAAAAAATATTTCATAAGAATTCAGTAGCTGTAATATGATGATGGATGATTTTAATAAATCCTTTCCTTGAACTTTATAAAATACGGCCTGAATTTGTATAACTGCCAAGAACAGGCCATATTTCTTAGACATATACCTATTACATACATATGTACCTACCTCTATATTGTAACAGATGTGTGTTAATGGTAATACTGCACTGCTGCAGATATCATGGTGGTCTACATTCTGTAGCACATGTTTATAAAGTGTCAAAGAACAGCAGCCCAGTGAATATTTAATTGCATTACTAGGTCTTTTAGAATCTTTTGAAACATTAGATATGACGTTTCGTTTGAAATTACTTCTGTGAAAGGAATTAGTAATAGCCAACTACAACAACCGCAAGAAGCAATCTTCAAGTTGATAACAAACAGTTGGAAGGAAGAAAGAATGCCAACAGAAGGGGATCAGCAGGGCTTACACTCCTGAATACTACTTATAAAATAATGACTACTCTACTAATACAGAATAAACTAGTAAATAATTATAAAAATATAATAGGTGACATATTATGACAACAATACTAAGCAAAACACTAATTCACTATCACCCACAGGACACCAAACACCTCAACGCACTGCAAAATTAATTATGCGAATCGGATCGCTGTTGTTTGTAATATTTTGGTTTTATTATCGCCTTGATAATGACAGCATTGTTGTTGAAACGTGTTGGCAATTATCCAAATGTTTGGTGTCCTGTGGGCGATAGTGAATTAGTGTTCTACTTCGGTACCAAGAGATCCTGTGAATATTAATGCTAAGCAAAATAGAAAACGAAAGTAAGAAAATGGGATTGAAAATCAATGAGCAAAAAACCTAGTGGACAAGTTTAATAGAGAGCAAACGATACATACCATAACTCTAAAAGTATGATACAAAACAAGATCCTGTCTCTAGCAACCGAAATAAAAATATATAAAACCATGATAAGACCAATACTCGTTTACTCTGCTGAAACAATGACGCTGACAAAAAAAAATGCATTAAGGGTAACAGAAAGGACGATTATGAGAAAAATATTAGGACCTATTAAAAGTAAGTATGGAAGATTCGAAATACGAAGTACTAGAATTAAACGAAGAGGACATCGTAAAATTAATTAAATCCAAACAGATAGAATGGTTAGGGCACGTTTGGAGAGCTGTTTCTATAACAACGATCAGAATAATGGTGGAGTGGAGGCGGGACAATGGAAGAAAGAGAGGGAGACCAAGACGAAAATGGATACAGGAAGTAGAAGGCGACCTACTAAACCTGGGTATTTCCAACTGGAAGAGCAAAGTGCACAATAGACAGCAATGGCGGCAGATAGTCCGAAGTGGAAGAACATACTGGCCTCTATCCAGAACATACTCAAAGAATGGGGACGGACTGATTCACCCGAGAACGAATCGTAAAGGCTCATATGAGCGGAGCGGGGCAACTCCGTATGGAGTATTAAGCCACATATACATACACAACTCTTTGTAGAATTTTGGTTATCTTCTATTTTATTGTTAAACTTTAGTAGTAACACTATATGAAAAGACTCACAAGAAGTGTTGTACAAGGATCAGGCATAATTATGATCAAAGCTCCTAAGGAGGCTTGGATCTGGGATTGGCCACCAAGAAACCTACTTCTGTCAATACATCTATCGGGAAGGAAGAAGTTGATGTAGTGTACCGCCTAGTGGCTAGAAAGTGCAGGAGACTGGTCATTCTGGAAGAGCATACACCTTTTTTTTCAAAGAAGAAATCCAAAGAAAGATCTGCTAACGGAACCGAAAAACTCAGTTTCATCCACTCCTACAGAAAAAAGTCTAATGGACTTAAATCCTGGAATCTTAGCCACCAAGAAATCCATTTATGTATGTAGATGAATCTATTGAGAAAGGATAGGTTTGGAGGTTGTGCCACCTAACAATTAAACTCTGCAATAGTTTTTCTCATTCTGGAAGAGCAATTAACGTCTACATAACAAAGTTCTGGAACACGGTGCGGTAACACAGTATACTCAATCAAGTGATTGTCTAGCATATCACACTTCACATCTACAGAGAAGCGTTCTTGAAATCGCGTCTTCGCTATAGTGGAGTCCGTACGTTTTATAATGACACTGTCATGGCACGTGGACATTACATAGATACTCCTAAAAATATCAATCCCAGATACATTCTTGAGTTGTTTGTATGCAGTATATGAACACTTTCTTAAGAGCCTAATCGATAACCTAACTAACCAATGTACGTAAATGAATATGGTCACATGATGTAATCAACATTTTCATAAATGACAGTTTACAATCAAAAGGTCAATGTCATGGGAAAATGACCTATCACCTGACACATTCTATATCTCATTTGCAAAGGATATATTAGAAACAGTGGTATTTATGTGGAATACTACAGCTTTCTTGTAGATTTTTTTCCACCAAATATTAAATTTATGACGTCATTTTTTTATTTCCAATCAAAAGAAAACCGTCGAACTGATTGGTCGACAAATAAAATCATTAAAACTACAGCTTGAACCATTTATTCGTGTAAAAATCTATTAATATTGTTTTACACTTTTTGCTCAATTAACGGCCCAATTACCTCTTAATCCAGGTTGCTAGACCGTTTTCAAGTTCAGGAAACTCTAGCAGACGTATTTCCGCGAATTTGCCCCGTCTTTCCGCGCATTTCAACCTAACTTTTCTCTTATCTTGGATGATTCGACGAGGAGGCAATGCAGACAAAGTAAATCCTTTACAAAGTTCTCGTGAATTTCCAGTTTCACACGCTAACTTTTACTTTACGCTGATTCACCAGGTATCCAACTTCCAGCTAGAGATTTTAAAGTAATTTGCAGTTTAGAATATAAATAATTTTAACAGGACCATCAATGAGTAATTGTAATAACTGTGTGTAACGACTAAAAAATTTTGACAGTCCTTACTCATTCTTAACTTGTCACTGTGTTAGTGATTTTGACAGGGGTAGAATTGTTGCCTATCGGGATGTTGGGTTTCCCTATCTCGAAATTGGCCGTCATCTTAATTTTACTGAATGGTAATGCATGGGTGTCGTGTGTGGACAGAAGAAGATAGAGGAACACACACTGGACAACCGAGGCGTACTAAGGAGCGTCAAGACTAATCGCGATTCTGTCTAGATAGGCACGATGGCCGTAGAAGGGTACGACGCCGCGTGGAGAGCGACACGATATTGCGTTTGCTGTTGAGAGGCACCACCACTCCTGTTTATTCGAGGCAGTATGACAGCTGTGCGTTTTGTTGATGATGTCCTAGAAACCACTTTACCACCTTATCTAGATGGCCGTTCACACTCCTCCACCGTCCTTTTTCAGCAAGATAATGCACGAACCCATATTTCTCGGCGAACTACAGATTTTCTCCAAGAAGCAGGTGTTAATATTTTGCCGTAGTCACGGCGTTCCCCGGCTTTAAACCCCGTCGAACATGGTGGAATATTATAGAGAGAAGTCCACTTTGCGCCATCCTCCACAAACTTTGGCGCAGGTAATCAACAAAGTTGAAGTAGCTTGGAAACAGATATCGATCATCTCAATTTGTCGATACCTAAGCGTGTACAGGAGTGTACTCAGCTTCGTTTTATCACATTAACAAAAAATCAAGTTAAACAAATCCTTCTGGGTGAAACACTTCTAATGTCACTGAATATATTAAGATCAATCATCACAACCATCACCATTTCAACCACCGCAAATATATTACACTTTTCTCACTATTTACTCCCATCATATAACGAAAATGCAGGCGTGATATATGTATGTAAGCATAATATAATGTAAAGGTATATAACAAAAATCTTTCCGCAAATATTAACTAAATTAGAGCGACCAGAACGTACATATTCCGCAGTAATTACCGGCTAGCGTGCTGGAACACCGCAGATTAAAAAAATCATTATGTAGAAGATAAAATAACAAAACGAGGCAGAATTTACCGAAAGAAAAACAAGCAACGTGAAATCTCGTATCTAGTTGCAATCTTCTCACCCTAAATTGTTTCATAAAACGAAACTAGATTGTGGGATTTATTTTTTTTTTTTTTCAGCGAGGAACTGCCATTTACAGTATTCGTTAATTATGTTGTATTTTAGATATAATGAAGTTTAAGTTGAGTTTTATTTTTGAAATGAAACTCAACTTTCAAATAATAAATGGGTAAGATAACGTTGTCAACCCGAAGATTGGTCTAATTAGGCAGAAGTAGTTTATTTATTCGAAACTCTGTCGTAAAAGTTTTTTATACATAAAATATTAACATGTAATAAACTAAATAGAAGCTGTTCTATATTCTGTAACAATATTCCTTCATCCAGCAGTCAAATTTAGTATTTTTATACTTGAAGTCCAGTAATTCATATGATTTAGATTTCCATTAAATTTTTTCATATGTGATTGATTTTAATACCAACAAAATTAACAATTAATAATGTATCATGGAAAAACTTTAATAAAAGTAAATATAAGTAAATGTTTTGTTAGTGTAAGGTGTTGGTTATTGACTTCCTTCCACTTTGAAAAAAAAATAAAATTGTAGTTATTCAAATACAAAATTATACAAATTTAAATTAAATACAAAATATTTTCTGCGTATGCAACAGAAATGTAAATTTTCCAGAAAATTGTTGACGTAAATTAAACTCTTATAGTAATAAGAAAAAAGTAGTATATAAGAAAAAAAATAGATCAAAACTTGTAAGAACTGAGAGCAATGAATTATCGTTATTTTTTTATGGCAACAGAAAATCCCACTTTCAGCGAAAACAAAATTAGCGAAGAAAGAGAAAGCAATGGGACCGTTCAAGGAATTTGGTAAAAGAATCACTTTCATGGATAGTAGGATTTAGCCATCGCTTGCGTCTTTGTTTGGATGTATGGAATGTATTTTAAAACTCTATTATAGTGTATATTTCCTTAATTTGGTTTATGTTTTTCGTAACTTTCATTTTGTTATTAGTTACATATTTTGAATTGTACGATTTTAGCAAAAACGACTAGAAATAGTCATACATAATTTATGTAATTAACAAAATTTGTCCATAATTAAGATCTGCAACCCTTTATGTAAAAATATACCTCTCGTCTGAATGTCTTTTGTCAGGATAGTTTTGGGCATAAATTGAGCATAATACAAAGGTCATAAATACAAGTTCTTTGTTAAAATAATTCATACCGTGAAATAGACTAAAAATATAAATTCAACGCTTGTTACCCTATTATATCCTAGTCATTTACATATCACTATAGTAACCCAACTTTTTATTAGTATTAAGATAGGTGGCGGTATTTATATTTTCACATTTTATGCAATCATAGCACATTTAACACCTAAGTATGTAGGTATCTACACAATGCATTTCGTACACATTTTTAAATGTTGCTTTTTTATCAAAAACTACTATAGATAGTCATAGGAACATATTAACAAAAATTGTTGACAATTATGATCGGCATCTGTTCATGCAAAAATATATAGGATGTCCAATTTAAAAAAAGAAATCTAAAAAAGTTAGGCAAAGTTTCCGAAATTGGATCATGAATTCCGAACACCCTGTACGTCGCAACAGCATGAATTTTTGCCTAAATTATGCATCTGTGCCTTGCTAAAGAATTCCCAACTATTTCATTGTTAAACAGCGCATTTGTGGCAGTACTGATTTTTTTAATGGCGCTATGTAAATATCGATTTTTTAACAAAAATATCAATTTCCACTAAACAAGCGCATCAAATAAAAAAATAAAATAGGTACGTATAGACAATAGTCAGTGACATCCAAAAATGCAAAAATATATACAATGTTCTATTTAAAAAAAAAATATATGTGATTATGCCGATTATTTTTCGAACATCCTGTATAATCCAAAATAATTTTGAGACATACTCCTTGATGTCTAGTTTCACAGTGTGTTTCAGAAAATCGAAAACTTAACGATAAGTAAATTTAAAGATAAGTTTACGACAACTTGCAAACGCACAGTCACTTTTAGGAGGTCAGGGCTATAAACGATGTAAGTAACTGTAAAACTAAATGCATGACCAACAAATGTAAATGCAAAGCTATTGGGAATCTTTGTAACTCCAAATGTCACAGTAGCTTGTCTTGTTCGAACAAATAGATTATATTTTTTATGATATCCTTTATTTTAGCAGGATACAGAGTGTTAGTGTTCTTACATTTATTTGTAATATATGTTTTTTTTTCATTAAATATGTTTTTCAAATGTTTATGGCCTTGTCATTTTTTTGGTACTCCTAACTTTACCGAAGAGATAGCGAATAGAACGCGGTATACTGGGGTAAAGCCTGAAACATGTACAATTTCAATTATATTTCGAACTTTACCCATGTTTCCTGGGTATTCTGCAGTTTACCCAGGTAAACCTAGTTTTCGTCGTTACACTGACTTTACCCGTAACATATATATTGGAAAAATCTATTCGGAATTAACAATATGCACCTCCAAACATGTTCGTAATCAATTAATTTTTAATTGTATATTACTAATAAAAACTAAATTTGATATTCTGGTTTTTTTACGAGATGATTCTAAATATTCTTGCTCGCTAACAAGTTGTTTTAGTTAATATGACCAGAATTTATACAGAAGCTGAAGGAAAACGTTAATAGTTGAGTAAATAACTTGCTACAGAATAGCAGGAAATACATACATACACATACATATACAGATAGACTAAATGCTCGTTTGAAGTCCGTTTTTCGTTGTATATATTTCTTACTCTACAAAGAGATCGTCTTTTTTTCTGATTCAATTTTTAAAATCATTGTAGGCTATAAACAACTTCGTTAGGTTTTTTTTGTATGTGTCCTTTAGTATGTCTACCTTGAAAAATAGCTCTTAACTTTTTCACGCGGTTTTATAAAAATATGGGAATTACACAGAAATGGGCTATACAAATTTTTTACTAGTGTTTGATGTTCTCTTTTTCACCTTATTAAATTCTTTATCGTACCTAAATGTAACAAGACGGCTTACCTATACATATGTATGTATGTATGCATTAAAGTACTTTGGTTTCGAGGATGTTTATAGTTTCTATTAATAAATGGAGCAAACACTTCACAAAATTTATTTACACATAATTACTAATTAAAGACTCATATGTCTAACGAGTCAAATTTTAGATTAAACAAAACCGATGCTATCTCCATTTACCTTTTAACGATAAATTCAGACATTATATAATTTTAAACAAGTTTTTCATCAAAATCTTACAGAACAGCATTGAGTCATATAATTATGGCAAATTCGAGGTTGCAAAAACTTCAATATGACAACTTATTGAAAAATATGGACAGAAAGAATGATTAATATATTAGTGTTACACCTAGAAGTAATCATTTGTTTAACTTGAGTTTTTGGCAATGTGATAGTTTTACATAAAAAAATGAAACGAAAACAGAAACTTGATTGACTTGAAACTAAAGTCTCTCAACATCTCCAACAAAAAACAAATAGCTCTGCCTCCGCATCTACGGAATATCGAAGACACCAACAATCATTTTGTCAACTCAGTGCTGAAATCAGTAACCAATAATAGCCTTCTTTTAGATTACTACCAAACACACACTGAAAACAATATCAGTAACGATTTCTATTTTTCGTTGATTGGTGAGGAGCAGGTCTCTAAGGCATTGGACAGTATTTCCTCCACCGCTTGTGGATCTTATGATTTATCTGTGGTAATGATCAAGTATTGCGTATCCTTTATACTTAAATATGTTGTATACATCATAAATTCGTGTATACTCGAAAGTGTGTTCCCAGATTCTTGGAAACAAGCACCAATAATACCCTTACAAAAAAATCATCTCCGCAATCACTTTCAGATTTAAGACCAATCAACTTACTCCCAGTACTGTCTAAACTATTTGAGAAAATTCTGAGTTCACAACTAGTTAAATACTTGAACAATTACAATTTACTCCCTCCCTTCCAGTCTGGTTTCCGTTCCGGTCACAGTTGGAGACTGCTCTCTTAAAAATTAGTGATTATATCCTCAGTGCAAGCGATAATGGCCTTGCTACTGTATTAGTGTTACTTGACTTCACCAAGGCATTCAACACAGTCTACCACATTCTACTAGGTGCTATTTTTCACTATGTTGGCTTAGGAACCAACGCAGTAAAATTATTAGCTGGCTTTTCAGTAAGCTTTTCATCAGTAAAGCTGGAAAGCGACGTTTCTGCCAGAGTGTATTTGAACTCAGGTGTCCCACAGGGCTCAATTCTCGCTCCTCTTTTTTTCTCGTTATATACTTGTGCATTATTTGACCCGGTGCAGCTCTGTAGTGAGCATATGTACGCAGACGACACACAGTTGTACCTTCCCTTTTCTAGAGATACTTGTGCATTATCTTTGGACGCTTTTCAACAAGATCTAGACACTGTCTTTGACGTTTGCTCCCAACTTAATCTTCGTATCAACTCTGCAAAATATCGCAGTTCTGTTTTTCGGCAGCCAGCAGGTGCGGGAACATATGGCATTTATCTGTTCCTTGCACATAGGTGGCGAGATTCTACCGATTGTTTCAGCAGCTAGGAGCTTGGGCACTATTATGGACTCCGCCTTTAGGTATAGAAAACAAATATCAAACTACATTCAGCGATCTTATTGTAATCTGAAGATCTTATTTCAGCATAGATCGTACTTATCCACTAACCTTAAATTACTGTTGTGTAATAAATAGATGGTGCTGTCTCCTTTCACGTATTGTTCAACGATGTATGGCCTGTGCACAGATGTTAACGATCAGAAAAGGATTCAAAGAGTACAAAACTCTTGTTTGCGCTTTACTTTCAATGTACGAAGGTATCATCATATATCACACACACTAACGCTTTGTAATTGGTTGAACATGCGAAATCGGATGATACTTAAGGCTGCTTTTATGTATCACGTAGTCATTATTAATAAAGTCTCAGGTTACCTGTATGATAAGATATCATTTCGAACCAATGTGCGAGAATCCTTCAGCTAACGAAATCTGAGTTATTTTGTGTAGAAGTTTAGTGTATTACTTTTTCTCTTCTTACATCATATCCATATCTTTATATACATTATTATGCATGATGTATGTTAATAATTTCAAGTCAACAGAATTTAGAATAAGTTTAGCTTAAGGACAGTAGTTTATTAATTAGTTTGCTGGGGTGCAAGGTAAAGTGGAAGATTGGCGTTGAATTTTATTTTCTTTGCTAAACTTTAACCTTGAGATTTTTCTTTTTTTTCTTTTTCGTTACTTAGTTTTTAACGCTAAATTATGTCTAAGAGAGATGTAACATGCGGGAGAGAAGAAGGGGAAAAAAATAAAAATAAATTATTATTATTATGTAACACAAAAAAGAAATAATAATGTATTTGGCAACCCCATAGCCTCGACAAAATGAGACGGTCTATATCTGAGAGAGGGACCTCGTTCCAAGCAACTTGAACTTGGTTGATTAACTGCGCTAAAGTTTGTGGAGGATGGTGAAAAGTGGACAGTCTTCTCGCCATGAAATCCCACACAAGCTCGATAAGGTTTAAATCCAGGGAAGGGGGTTGCCACTGCAAAGCATCAACACCTGCGTCTTGTAGAAAGTCTATAGTTGAACGAGTAATATTGTGTATTGTCTTTTGTGAAAAAGGTCATGTGGACGGCTATCTAGATAAGATAGTAAAGTGGTTTGCAAAAATCAGTGAAAAATTGCAAGCAGTTTACAACAATCATGGACTATAGATGGCCTACCATCAGAAATGAATTTAAACGTTGTCGAAGATCCATCTCTGATGAGGATGAAATGATTAATAAAGTGCATAATATCGTGTTAGCACACCGCCGGATGAAGGTAAGGGAGATTGTTGAGATGATAACCATCTCAGTTGAATGTGTACAAAATATCCTGCACACCAAATTGAATACTGCAGCTACTGCAGATTCAATAGAAACGGAATTGCGTGACAACTTCAATGCAATATTTGGACAACTTTAAGCGTAATCCGAGTGAATTTCTGCGAACCGTTGATGAGACATGGATCAGTTACTGAACGTCGGAAACCAAAAGTCAATCAACACAGTGGGTTTCTCCCAGCAAACGACAAACAAAAAAAAACAGACGATTCTATCATTCGGAAAAGTGCTAGCTACGATTTTTGGGATTCGCAAGGCAACATCAAAAAAAATCATCTTTAATCGTGATAACGCATCGGCGCACTCATAGCGAATTGCGACAGCAAAACTCGTTGAGAATGGTACGAAGTAATGCCCCCATCCACCATTTTTGCGAGATTTAGCTCAATGCGATTGTTTTCTTTTTCCAAACATGAAGAAATTGCTTAGTGGAAAGCGGATCATATCAAATGAAGAAGTCATTGCGGTGACAGAGGGCAATTAGTTCGAGAAATATTATTTGGATGGGTTAAAACACTTGGAACATCGTTGGGTCAAGTGTATAGAACTACAAGAAAATTGTTTCCCTGAACACAGGGATTTATCATACCACCCTCGTATATTAGCACATTAACGACGTCAAGCATGAAACCACCCATAGAAACATTTCAATTGTACAACCTCGTATAGTGCATCTCTTTTCTTAAATCTGAATGCATATATATATATATATATATATATAAATTCTTATATCATTTTATTGAACGCCTGACAGAAGATTTACTTCAGATACAACTCCTAAAACTGACAAACAGAATTGACGTTTCTTGTAGACATCACTTATCAATTTGTACTGAACAAATTTTCCAGTTCTTCCGTCAACTTAATTCCGGTGAGCTCCGGAAATATTCTCTTTTGCGTCTATATCACAGGAAATACACGTTCCACCAGTGAAATAATTTCAACATGATGTTTGCCTAAGCGAATCGAATAAGGAAGACATAGGTAATTGATCGATAGCCCTTGCAATGTAATTTCCTCGAGGATACGTTCTAACTTCGAGTTATATTTATGTATACTTCCTTTTGCGTGACATATCCTTAGATGTGCGGTTTAGATGGGTTTCAGGCGGTGTTCGCCCTATATTATTCGTTGACAGGACGAAATTGTTAAATGATTTTAAATTTATTTTAAATCTGTAATAATAATAATAACATTTATTGTCGCAAAATTGCAATATGCAAACTTTGACAGTCAGTCAGTCAGGATACAATATAAAATACAATGTAACATATAGATTATAATGCCCAATTTAAGAAACAATAAAATTTAAAATCTATACTGGGGGTTAAATAATAAAATTACAAATTTACAAAGTTAGAGAAACCCATTGTTAAAATACTCATCCGCACAATAAATCAAGAGCGTAACGTGGCGTTTTTTATATTTGAAGGCAATGCGTTATAGCGCATTACGCATCTAAAGTGTAGACTACGCTTGTAGAGACTTGTTTTGTGTGCAGGAACACTTATATTATTGCAGGACCGCGTTGCCATACGCCATATGCTAACACCAAAGTACGCAGAGCTTAATTTACGCTCGGGTCTAGGACATTTCTACGCCGCCGGTTCTTCGCCGCCAGTTTCTCGCCGCCGTTTCTACGCCGGGACGGTTCTACACTGGCCGTTTCTACGCCAGCCGGTTCTACGCCGTATTCAAATTAAAATTACAATTGCAATAAGTGAAATTTTATTGTTTAAACACATACATATAGTCACAGAAAAGAAAATAGAAAATTTATTTAAAATTAAAAGAATAAATAGGAAAAATAAGATTATTGCGTCATTTGATAATTGTGTGCTAGGCCACGTAAATAATCTAGAGGTTCCCTGTTTTCATAATCTAAGACAATTCTTCGAATACGTTCATCAGCGTCACGGTATTTTTTCAGCTTCATCGGTGGTAAATGTCCGACGATAAGTTGCTCAAAATAAGCGTCTCGTCCTTTTTGTACTTTTCGCAATCCATCTATAAATTTCCAAATAGTTGGGTGATGCATACCTAATTCAGAACGCAATCGACGATTGGCTGCCTCTGCATGATTATTGGTGCGATCTTCTCCATCGATTGTTCTCCGGTATAAATTCCACATTGTTGGATGAAACATAGGCGGGCGCCTACCATTCCCGCGTCGATTTAAACGGCCAACATAACTGTCTTCAAACCAATTTAGAAGCGGCTGAAGTTCTACTGGCAAATCATTTGCTAAAGCATCAATGTATTCATCTAAACCAGCTATTGGCACAAATGCTAATGCAAGGACCATTTTAGCTCTCAATGCAAATTCAGCATCATTGTTGTATTGACTAATAACACCAATCTCAGTTCTAAATGCTTCCTCATATTTTGTGCTAAATGGAAGAAGCAACCTTTTACATTTACTTCCGGAAAGCAATCTTTCATGGCACTAAAAGCTGCATATTCATAATCACAAATGATAGATCCTGGACTTAAATTTGGCACTAGTGTTTTAATTAGTTCGAACATACGTGTGTATGTAACACGCTGCTTGTTAGGTAACAGAGCATACAATACAGGGTGTCCGCGAAATACAAAGCATGCTTTTAAGGGATGATAGCTACAACGATTTAGAAACAAAAACATATAATACACCTTGGGTCTATCTGTAGGTAAGCGTAAACGAGAAAAAAAATTATTTCTCATGTCACAAACTTCGACGCATACTGTACACCGGCAGCTGATCAGTGCAAGATTTACACGACGATTACAGGCGTGTGTTCTTCAAAATGGGCAACACATCGAGCCTTTTCTGTAATACATTTTCTCCTGTCTTCTCTCCAACAAAGTCCTTTTTAGGACCACCAATTTATCACAAATAAAAGAAAAGAACTCAATTTTGTAGTAGCCTTTACGAAAGAGCTTAAAGCGCCATAACATAATTGCAGTAATTACATTTTTTTCATTCAATGTGACTTTCCCTCAACTTAAACTTTCATTTACCGATCGGAAGCTGCTATTAAATACGCCCTTTTCACTCTAACTTCAACATAACATCGATTTTATTGTCATTACATTATTTAAAAAAAACGCAAAGATTTATTTTAAAACGTATGGCCATTGACTTCATACGATACAAGTTCAAGGTCATATAAACAGATGATGCTTGGCATGCATGTGCGCTTCTAACGCATATCTGTACAGTATGGTGGAAGACAAATGACACCACGCTTCAATTTCAAAGTATGAAATAATTCGTTTTCATCGTTGTTTTCAGTTATTTTCAACCCTAAATTTTTGATATGGTTTTTTGGTTATTTAAGAAGCAATATGGATGAGCTTTCTTGTACAGTTTGACCAAATAAGGTTTTTTAGAAATAACTTTTTTTCTCGTTTACGCTTACAGATAGACCCAAGGTGTATTATATGTTTTTGTTTCTAAATCGTTGTAGCTATCATCCCTTAAAAGCATGCTTTGTATATCGCGGACACCCTGTATAGGATGCACTCCTCCGTGTTTTGTTGCCATAACAATATACATTTGGGAAAATAGCCTCGGTGCTATTGCGAAGGTACCATCAGAGTACCATGCATTGGCATTATGCAAATACTGCAAGCAGCTCTCTCTTCCAAAAATTAAAATTCTGTTTGCTCCCTCTGCGTCGTCGCTTAGCAAGAAAGTTTCTTCTGTTCCTGGTCGAGGCACATATACCTTATATGGATTTGGCAACACCAAATCGTTTAGGTCTGCGGGATCAGCAGGTGCAGCATTAATATGATTCCATTTTATTCTGATTATTTTTCTCAGGGCTGCATTATTTGGAATCGATGCTAAAACAGCTTCAGGCACGTCGATTACACACTGATTTATAACTACACTTGTGCCCTCCATAGTTTCTTCTGCACGACGTTTCATTTTAGTGACAACAGTTGCTACTTGTATGGCTGCTGCCGAGGAAGGATGAGAATGATTGTTGATTTCGTTGACCACTTCTCCAGCCCTCGTGTGAATTCTTCCTTTACAGCGACCCACTTCTTCGCACCGCCAAAATTGTAAACTAGCGTCCCTTTTACTAACTTTGTCGAAAACGTACAAATATCCGTTATAGGAAAACTTCT
>ML218703.1:0-13706 GCA_004785975.1 Popillia japonica
AATATCCAAGATACATTTTATGTAGCCATGTGTGGTGTATAAGCTATTAACAACAACAATCTTGCATTGTTGAAAGCTTTGTCCGTTCTATTTCAAAAACAGCGAATAATATAAATAATTGGCCCTGGTGCAATCGCTTTGACATGGTTTTGGGCTTAATTTCATAATTATTAAATAGCTAATATCAATGGTTTTATTGTAGTAGCCAGCAGTATTTTTCCCCAAACATTGTGTAACTTAAGACCGACTTATGACAAATAGAAACAAAATAGGGGCTTTTTTGATAGAAAACCCCACACAGTGATCAAAATAGTTTCGGTTCTTTGGGCACTAGTTGTGAATGTCAAGAAAGAGAAGGAAATTTACCAGTCAATGGGCATTTGGGGCTAAAAATTCCATTCATCAACAGATATCAACAATGATTTTGACCAAAATCATTTCGATAAACTTGCCGTCTGACCAAAACTGAAAATTTGGCAAGGGAAGAAAATTCTTCCATTTTGCCTTATGGCATTGTACGTTTTCTGTGCCCAACCTGCAGACAGACCTGGCTTAGCCCATTACGAGGTGTTATACCTATCAGCTTCTAGGGTCTTCCAAAGGGGTCTTAATTAATGAATCGATACTGTACGCTTCCTTTTTGAAAAGCCATCTGTACTTTTATTTCCATCATACTCCCAGCATAGCTATGTTTCTTTGGAGCAGAAAGCGGACACAAATTATTTCTACAAGCCATTAGGGACTTTTTTGCCTTGTTAATTACTTCAAGTTCATGCCTGTTCCATGAAAGTTTACTTATTATCAATGAGAACTCCTACACATTTCACATCCTTCTTCCAATCTATGTCTTGATCAAATGATATCGAAGGCTTCCACGGCCCGAGTCTCTATAATGAGGGTTTCCGGGTGTTGACCGTGTCATGATTAGTAAAATATATACAGTACAAAATAAAAATAGCCTTCGTGGCCTTCTGACGCCCCTCACCTACCAGAAGGTTTTCGCCTCTAGCGTGGTTTACACGTCGAGTTACCGTGACCTTCTGGTACCCACCCAGTTAACCTCTTTTGCTCCTGAAGAAGCCGCTTACATTAGTGGCGAAACGTCGAGTTATTGTATATCTTGTGCATTTTATTTTTATTTGTATTTTGTACTGTATATATTTTACTAATCATGACACGGTCAACACCCGGAAACCCTCATTATATGTTTTGATCATCAATTCTTAGGTTTTGAGACTGAATTGCCTTTTTCATATGTATATGTATATGCTATTAAGGTGATCTTAGAGGGATGGGTTTATGTCGAGACCTAATCATTGTCCCCAGCCTTTTGTAGTAGTAAGTCCTCTTTGAAGTATGTCACAGAGGATATTTTCAAACTTTGTTTTTGAAGAAATATCTATGTCGTTAGCATACCCTTGACGGGATATATCCAGTTTGATCAAGTTGCATAGGAGCTCATCTACGGTCAAACTCCCACTTGTCGACATCCTCTAGTCTTAGTAGTGGAGATGGTTTTGTTTCCCATCACGCCGTTTCCATGGTCCTGCTAGAGAGCAGCTGCGACAACCATCTGGACGGAAGCTACACTAATAACATTAAGGAAAGTCTAAACGCCTTAGTTCAGACGCACTTTCCTAGCGCTGTGGAGATACAAATCGGGGAGACCTGGGATGGCTAAGAGAGGTAGCTGTAAGACCTCGTGGTCAAGATCTGGGCCTCTCGAGAAAACTCTTCACATATGAGAGGGTAAATGGGCAATCACCGCATGCAAATTCTACAAATCTCCAGGAGAAGATGGCATCTTCCCAGCCCTGATGCAGCAGGGTTCGGAGATGCTACTACCGAATTTGACCAAACTTCTTAGAGCCAGCTTTGCTCATGGGTATATTCCACAAGTGTGGAGAGGCGTTCGGATGGTATCCGTACCAAAGCCAGGCAATAGGCCATCGGATATGCCTAAATCCTATCGCCCCATAAGCCTTTCATCATTTACTCTAAAAATGATGGAAATATTATTGACGGTTATATCAGGAGGGAGTATCTAGTGAACACACCCCGTCACAGATACCAGTTTGCCTACCAAGTGGGCAAATCTACAGAAACAGCCCTGCACAATCTTATGGGAGAGATTGTTAACAAAGAAATAGTGCTTTTATCGACGTAAAGGGTGTCTTTGACAACATCTCCTTTGATTCGATAGCAAGAGCTATGGCGCGTAGGGGCCTGGAGCCTTCCACAATTAGGTGGACACAAGTAATGTTAGGAAGCCGCAGAATAATGGCGCAGCTGAGCGATGGCTCGGTGGCCCTTCAGGTCGGCCAGAGGGTGCTCTCAAGGGGGATTCTATCGCCCTTGCTGTGGTCTCTGGTCATTGACGATCTGCTCAACATACTGCACGGAAAAAGCTTTAACGCACACGGGTATGCAGATGACCTAGTCGTTACAATAAAGGGCAAGCATGAAAAGATTATTACTGACCTAATGCAACAGGCCCTTAACACTATCAGTAACTGGTGCTGTAGGGAAGGACTTTCTGTCAACCCAAGCAAAACCGTTGTTGTCCCATTTTCCAATAGAAGGAAATACTCGCTGGACACAGTATTCCTGAATGGTGCACAACTAAACTAGTGAAGTCAAATACCTAGGGATCACTCTCGACTGCAGACTAAATTGGAATCAGCATCTTCATAAAGTTCTCCAAGAGGCTACAATGGCCTTTTGGTCTTGCTAGAGACTTTCTAGCTCTCTGGAAAAACTTGGGGTCTTAAACCAAAAACGATATATTAGTTATATCGAATGGTTGTGAGACCCATGTACGCTAGCCTAATTTGGTGCCCAAAAACCAACGAAAAGACAGCACAAAATAAGCTGCAGAAACTGCAGCGACTAGTATGTCTGGGAATCACAAGAGTGATGCGCACCTGCCCAACTGCTTCAATGGAGGTATTACTAGAATTAACACCCTTGCATCTGGTAATTAAGAGAACTGCAGTTCTCAGTGCCCTCATCGATTTAAAGATGGTGACTTAACTGGACACTTAAGGATTCTAGATGACCCACGGGAAGAGATTCCATCCTTAACTAAACTAACGGACAGCATGACTCTCAAATTACATCACGAGCGACCATTTAGGGTGCTATTTCCGAGCCGCGAGCAATGGAGTTCTGGTGGACCCAACTTTGAAAATGGAGCCAGCGTCTCGTACACAGATGGATCCAAAACTAGCAACGGGGTAGGGGTTGGCGTTCACGAACCAGGGACCAACCTCTCTAGAGCTCTAGGAGTATCTCCAACAATCTTTCAAGCGGAGATACATGCTATAGATCTTTGCATCCGAGAAAACGTAGACAAAGACCTGAAGGATGCCAACATCTATATATGCACCAATAGCCAGGCCGCTCTGAAAGCTCTAGCCACTCACAGGTTTGAGTCTAAGTTGGTCTGGGATTGTCGGATGAATGTGACGCTACTGGCCACAAACAACGAGGTTTTCCTGATGTGGGTTCCAGGGCATACGAATACCAAAGGAAATGACATGGTGGACGAACTTGCAAGGCAAGCCGCAAACATGCACTTCATTGGACCCGAACCCTTCTTTGGTCTATCAAAACACCAGCTCAAGAAGGAACTTAAAGACTGGGAAGCAAAAGAAATGGCATCCATCTGGAGGATGCACGACTCTTCTTTTACAATACAATACAATACAATACAACCATCTGGAGGGGTGCTCCAGGTAAGTTTCTGATGTAAGAAAAAGCACCAACTTGTCTTCTAAGATGAGGATTACATAGACGTTTAGAAAGCTTCTTTAGTACTGGCAGAATTTTGATTAAACCCTTTATAATAGGTCGGACTTCGATGGGGTATTTCATCTTATTGGAAGTATAGTTTTACCAAAGAAACTGCAAGAATCTAGCAAATGCTGCTTTTAGGAATGCACCATTTATTCTAATCTATATTACTAACAAATAATAATTCTCTTTAATACACTTGTTTCTAATTTCAGAAAATTTCAAATTTATAACCTATTATTATTAAAACGAAAAGTGTATAATACCAGGTGTTGATTGCAACCGTTCCAAAATTAATAATATACATTTTACGCAACCGGATATAGCAACAGTATAAACAACATCTGATTTACATACAACATTGTTATTGTAATTCCAGTTTCGTCTAACGCCTGCTATTTTCATTTAATTCATTCGTTTTACTACCGCATATGTATACCGTTAACGCATTATTAAAACGCATATGAATAGATTTTAATAAACTAGACGATGAAACTTTTAATAGACATGTATGATGTTAAATCGGCATCTATATAAAGGGAAATAAAAAAATAATAATACAGAAATAATTTTAATTGAAATTTTTAAGTTAGCTTCATATAATTCGAATCTAAATCTAATTTTACAATTGGACCGACTAAACTTAACCAAGACACAACAATATTCCTGCTATTTTTAAACATATTCCCCAGAATTTCCCCAGTCCGACATGGATGCAGTGTCAGGAAAGGTCGCTGCAGAACTGGATGGTCCATTTGCGTCAGGGTCGAATACATATCTTCATCCTCAGTGAAATTAAAACATTTCCATAACTCTTCCATCGTTAATAAAGTCCCATTACTTCTCCATGAATTTAAGCACAAAATAGGAGTGGCATAAGATATGCTATAAACCACGTGATATTCGACAGGTATCGTTGAATCGCCGTCAAAATTTTTGGAGGTTATGAATTGCTTTTTCGTAAGATATGTTGCAGAATCGTCGTTAACATCAGTTTTGTGAATAATCCAGGTGTCGTTTAATTCGTTTGATAGATCTTGGAGTTCGGCGATGCATCTTTTGAAGGTTTCTAAGGTGATCTGCATGGTGATCTTAAAATTGAATGAAACATAAAATAGCATAACGTAAAAGTCAAATTGATATCAGAATTAAATTCTTTCCCCCTTTCTAATTCCGACCCTGATCTCCCATAAAAAGAATTCGAAAGCAAATATCACCACAGCAACGAAATTAATGAAGAAAAACAAAGGTATTCCCTCTTAATTAATGCATATCATGCACATTTATCTAAACTCGACACGACTTGTGTTGTACAAGTTAGAGACTAGAGTGAAAGTGCGAATGGAGCATTAATTTGTTATGTGTATACACGATAGCGTTTTCGATTAAACGTTATACAATCATTTTATACTTTATTATTGTTGTAATCGGGAGATATACGAGATAGTCATGACCTAAAAATTTATTCAATGCTAATACCGTATTCCGTATACGTATGTATATATTATATCTGGTAGTAAGTAGTAGCAGAAACACGATACCAATTAAAGTTTCCTTAGCAAAACAGCTAGGTATTTCGTGTTAGACAGGCTCGAAAATAATAATTTAACGTCATTAAGAGGAATATCTCCGAATTAATAATCTGTGTATAATTATAATTTCGGGTATAATATCCGTATGCGTGCCACGGAATAATATTGAACGTTTGCGTATGTATTATGGACCGATACGACGGAAAATGATTTTGGTTAATGATAGAGAAAGATAATCTCAAATCCATTCCCCTAAATTATAAGTTCGAATCTTTCGTTTTCGTTCGTGTTATTTAAGTATTTCCATGACGAAGTAACGCCGATTATTTTTAAGAAAGTTATAATATTGGAAAAGTACAAAATTAATATCTAATTGAACTAATCGATGGTGAGGTGCATATGTGTAACATATCGAAAATCTTCAATGCATTGTACTACGAACTATTTTTGTGCCTGATTTGCTTAATTTTATATACATACATACATACTATAGCTAGCTGGCTAGCAACACTGAATGCATACTTGCTGTCACTTCGTTGTTTCCGCCACTTTGTTTGACAGAATCTGTCAAAATAATTTTTTACTTTTGGCATCGTGGTCACATGAAGATCCACTAAGCCAAATGCTGTACTGTTTGTGACACCAAAGCGAGATCTAGGAACATCGGAAATATCCGTGTCTATATCGGTCTATATGTCTATACCCAACTACAATATTGTCTGATTGAGGGTGTGCTAACCTCCAGTAGTGATTTTTGTGATGCCAAGTATCATATTGATACAGGACCTACGGTTTTACTTCCTTCTCCAAGAAGATGGCATGTTTTCTAATTTTTTTTCAATTTAAAAATTACCAAACTTAGCTAGGGCGTAAGCTTCCAATGCTTGGTTTGAAGCCTGCTAACCTATCAACATCTGTTATGTTTCCCCAGCCATGCCAATTTCACTAAACAAATACATTTAATGTTAAATAGTTAATATGAATTTAGTCAATATTCAGAATATGAATACTACACCTCCAAGTAAGAGTATTAAAGATGAAACAATTTGTTAAAGCTTTGCCAACGCAAGTATCTCATTTCGGCATTTGCTAGCTTGTCATTTGAAAGAAAAAGAGAAAAGATAAAAGCCGGTGTGTTTGATGGTCCACAGATTCGACAGCTTGTAAAAGATGAACACTTCACGGGAACAATGACAGAACTTCAAAAGAATGATTGGTTAGCATTCAAAAACCCTGTCAAAAACTTTCTTGGAAATACAGGAGCACAGAATTACACCAAAATTGTCCAGCAACTCTTGGAGAGCTTCAAAATGTTGGGTTGCAACATGAGCATCAAATTGCGTTTCTTAAATAGCCTTCTTGCTAACATCACGAAAAATTTTGATGTAGTCAGTGATGTGCAGGGTAAGCAATTCTGCCAATACTTGAAGGTGATCGAGGCATGGTATCAAGGTAAATGTACATACATATGATGACTGACTATTGTTAGAGCATCAACCAAGATTGTCCACATTATGTTAATATTATGTTTAGCGAACGAAATTTAACTTGCAGTAACTATGTATAACTTTTGTATGAATAAAACTATATTCTGAACAGTATATTTGGTAAATTTTCCCTTTTCTTCCTTTATACGCACATGTTGTATGATTTTTGAGACAAAAAGAGGGTATACTGTAGCTTAAAAAGTTGACATGATAGACAAAACTAGGTTATTTTCTTATCCAGAGGCCAAAAGTTAGTCAAAAACAAGTCACAGATCTAAGACAACGAAATGGTTGTTCCCCAGTGTAATTCGCAAACAATCATCAAGGAATTGTGTTATCCCACGGAGAACAGCTTAGGAGAGAGTTTTAATGAGGCAGTTGCTCAGAGAGTCAAACTGGTCCTGACAACCTCACTCAGAAGATGAAAAAAAATATTACTACACCATCAACAAACAACATTGACGAGGAAAGCCAAAGAATCTTTGGAAAACTTTACCAAAAACAACCTAGTAATTAACAATTTAGTTCAGTTCTGTCACCCCTTGTGGGATCTTGTAATCGACGAACTGCTTGTAACCTTAAACGATGAGAGCTATTATATCCAGCGGTATGCAGATGATATTGCAATATTCATAGTGGGGAAAAATGCGAACACTATTTCAGAACTCATGCAAAGACCCCAGAAAAGAACAGAAGGGTGGTGTAGGCAGGAAAACCTAATAGTTAACCCTGCCAAAGCAACACTTGTATCCTTTACGAAGAGAAGGAGGTTGGATGGTCTAAAACTACCAACACTTCATAACAAACCAGTACAATTCAGTCAGGAAACAAAGTTTTTAGGATTAGTCCTTGACTCGAAGTTAACATGGAATCAACACCTTGAACAGATGATAGACAAGTGCAAACGAGCACTAATGACCACCCGAAGGACAATTGGGAAAACATGGGGATTAAAACCACGCATGATGCACTGGCTGTACACTACAGTGGTAAGACCTATGCTAACCTACGGTTGCCTGATTTGGTGGACTAGAGTTAGACAGAAGCAAGCGATTGCAAAACTCGCAAAGGTTCAGAGGTTAGCTTGCCTGTGTATAACTGGTGCTGCAAAAAGCACGCCAACAGCTGCTATGGAGACCATGCTAAATCTGCCCTCCTTGGACATTTACATAAGGGGTGAGACAAGAATAGGGGCACATAGACTGAAATGCGGTGGAAACTGGAGAACCCAGAATACTTTGGGACATGCCAGGATAACCACTGAGATAACAAACACTATTTTTGAAATGGGTCGTGATACAATGATGCCCAAACTCTCCTTTGATAAACCATTCAAGGAGCAAGAAGAGCCTCTGCAATTCAATTCACTGGACCGGAGCTGGGTCTGGCGATAACTAAGACTACAATACGTGGTGCAGTAACTGAGTGGATTACAAAAGCACACCAGGTACACTGGAACAACGTTCAAAGGCAGTTACACAGCAAACGGATGATGAGGCAGCCATCCCAGCAGTTAGCAGCGGATGTACTGCTACCGAATACAGCTTAGAACAGTGACGAGCCTGTTAAGAGGACACGGCTGTCTTAGGGAATATCTGCTTAGAATTGGAATCTTTAAAGATGAACCTATCTGCAGATTATGCAATGAGGAGGAGGAGACAGCCTACCACATTGTATTTGAATGCGCTGCATTGGTACAATGGAGACAGTCATTTTTGGAACAAACTAACCAGCCAACAGGTCTACCGGAAAGAGATTTACCATACTACAGGCTATTAAACTTAGTAAAGGGGAGAAACCTGTGTATGTAAAGAAACTCACTAGACACGGAATAATACAGTAGGCCTTAAGTGCGGTATTAAGGGGATGATACAAAAACGTGAACCGTAGCCAGTGTGCAAATCAAATCAAAATCAACAATTTAAAGAGAAAATGCTCGTGCACCAAAGACCAATTAAGCAAGGAGAGGATGGCTTCTCTCAGAGGATTAAAAAAAATTAAAATCGTGAATGAATGCTCTACAGCGAAATGGCAACTCAAAAATAGAAACTATTATCTCTGCCATATTCTTGTGGGAATAGCAGTCATAATTGGAAATATTGTGGCTTAGCAACCAATATTTGCAACTTGATTTCTGAGCCTCAACGCAGAAAACGTCCGAAGATAATATTTGGAATGTAGAAGCCAGGATCTCTTCAGAAAATCTTTTGGACTTCATCCTGTTGTTCAAACTGCGTTGGGGTTGCAGTGGAGGACATAGCACAGAAGTTTAAGCTATTTTTGAATATAACTTTTGAGCAATATTAGACCAGTTTTACAGTTAAGGTTAAGGTTATTCACAGTATTATATTGGCCAACATTTTCATATTTTGCAAAACACTGTGCGGATCAAGGCAAATAACTACAGGCCCGTGTTCTGCGATTGTGAGTTCGTCGAACTCGGAATCAAACTACGCAGGACCTACAAGCAGATCTAGTGAGTGTAAGAGCAACAAGAAAGGCAAACACAACAACAATATTTACTGTTCCAAATGTGAGGCTCGTAATCTAAAGGTTTCAATTGGGAATACTGAATAATTGTTGATAACACAAACTAATTTTGGTTGCATAAATGATTTTGTTCTGCCGAATGAAATGACAAGGAATAGAAAAATCAAAATCAACCCAATCAGAAATTCCTATGCTATCACTACATTTGACTTGAGCGTTCCAAACAAGACCAAAAAAAATAAATACAATTAAAATACTGACGTTGCTGTGGAAAACAACAGAAAGATTAATATATTCATTAAAATCTATAACATTTCGGTTCGTTCAGCTCCGTTCATGCTTGCAAAAAAGGCATGCAGTGTTGACCAATAGATTTATTGTAATGGGGCCTTTTCATAATACGATGCAGGCACAACCTGGATTTAGCAAGGTAACCGGAATATCCAAATGAAGATATTAGATATGGAAGTTAAAGACCAATATTTGTTTGACATTGTAAAAAGGTGGTGATTTATAAGAACCAGTACCGTTGCAAAGCATAAAATAAGTGACTCTTCTGATCGTATAACAATCAGTATTTTGTCATATCATCTTAGCACTGTTGCCACCTTAAAACTTACGAATTCAAATTGCTCTTACCAAGACGTCTCCTTCAAAACCGGAAGGTGGCATAAACTCCACCAATATTACCACCACTTCTCACAGGTCCAACAAGTAACACCTATTTGGAAACCAGTTTAAGTAGTATTCCCAACAAATACAACCAATTTTTGTACATAATTTCGATACTTACGCATATTTCTCTTCTTAATTATTAGTTACCAAATTTTTAGATAAGCCAACAGCAATGGAAATACACCAAACTTGCCCAAAAGTCACCAAGAAGATATCACAAGATGAAATGAAACTGATGATGTGTATTGCAAAGAGAAGGAGAAAAGCTTTTGTATTGGATACATTGGATGCACCAGACACGTGTTTAAAGTCCAACAAGTGATCTTGGGCATTGGCGAAAAAATTAGAAAAGAAGGGAACCTAAACGTAAAAAGGTCCACACAGATATGATGCGGTTATCATTGTCACTACTTTACGTGTTTTACCTTTCTTGGGTAGGAATTTATTAACACTGCAAGCTTAGTCAATGATAAAATGTGCTTGCTGGGGGGTTTGCAGCAGGCAATAAAGCAGCTGCCTGCACCTTGAAAAATGCAACACTAGTACAGCAAACTTCAAAATAAAGCTTGTAATGATTGAAAATCTCTAGAATCCGTGCAGCAATTACAAAAAACGATGTTCAAATCAAGAAAGTTTCTTATTGGGGTGTAAGCGTTTCGGCTAAGACGAGAGCTTCAATAATTTCCAGATCCAAGCCTTCTGAATTATTACGAGACAAGGTAATTCATAATTTATCTGAATCTACATGAAGGTGGATTACATTAATTCTCTAGCCTTCTATAGTTACAATGTTATTTCGTCATGAAAATGTATGTATGCACAATATATTGAAGGATTTACACAATTATTACCTCATTAATAATAAAAGAATTGACCTTTTCCTTATCATCAAATAATACAACATAATAATCGCTAAACCCTGAAAGTATAAATAAGTCCGTACGCATAACAGCACGCGACCCAGCAATACTACAACATTTAATGAACGTCCTTAAACTACCCCCGATATAAATCAACCCTTGTTTATACAAGTATATTTATATCCTTTTCCATACGTTGACTCTAGAATTTTGACCATTCCCTCTACTAGCACAGTTTCTTGCGCCCCATTGTGCAAAAACACTTACCTGACGTATATTTAGGGAGCCGCAGATGTCAGGATCGTAGAACTAGGCGACAGTGCCACACCGATGCGCACGTACCGTAAACGACACGACTACAACGTCGTATCCTAACGCCTTCTAGCGGTCGAATCTCCGTGTCCTTCAACCGGCAGGATAGGGTAGTAACAGCACTCACAAGTGGCCTGTAAAAAATCCTCACGTTAAAGCGGTTATCTCGGTCCAAGATTAGAGTAATTGTTATGACGGCTGGTCGGGGGGGGTTGGAGATGGTATAGCGCGCTAGGCTGACGACGGTGGTGGGATTCGCGTGCGGTCAGCGGCGCGTGGCGCCCCCCTTTTAACAGTATGTCGAGTGGCCCCGCCTTCCTTGAGTTCCCGTGTGTTATGGTATGTATTGTAATGTTATGTAATGTTCGTGATATCGGGTAGCGGTTCTAGTGTCCCTGTTTCAGATTTGCGGGAGCAAAAACAAGAAGGGATCGGTAGAAGGGTGAAGGATGATGAAGACGTTTGTGCCATTTTGTTTAAGGGTGAATTTATGTAGTAGCCACACTGGATTATTAAGAAAAAATGTCCCGCTTGTGTGGGTTGTGTCAAAAGTTATGATGGAGTAACAGAAGAATTCAATAAAAGTATTGGCGTTGAGGTTGCTGAAGAAATGAGAAAGTCCAAACAGATATACGCCATTATTCGCCATTATTCTCGAAGAATATTGGCGAACGGTTAATACAAGTCCAGCCAATAACCAAAATAAAAATACTGCGCCCCTAGGAAACCGTCCGGAAGCAAGCCAATTTTTTTTTGAAACACAAAAAGGCTACCAGGTTCTTTTCGTTTTTGGACTGCAAAAAGTGCTCGAGAACTTAAATTCCGTCAGAAAGCACAGTTAATCAAGAATTTGAAATAGGTCAGTCATTCAGGGAGTCAAACTGGTCCTGCCGTCCTCCCATAGAAATCGTCTATGAAATCTCTAGGTGGACAATTATTAGTAGTACTATCGTCTTGGGCTAGTGCAGAAAACTACATGCAGCCCTTGGGCACGATATGGCTACTTGTTACCGTAACAAGACTACCTGCTCACCATACCCGAGTAAGGGCAAAATTAAATTAATACGATGACGAAGATTTTTGATTGATTGCAGAGGAAGCTGGAAATTGAACATGCTCAATTCCACAGCATCTTTATAGCGAGCTGTCAGGACCTTCTTAAGTTCTTTCACATGTCCATAATCCCTAGTTTCCAGTACCAGTTTAACTGAAAACGTCCATTTTAATCCAAGCTCTTTCGTGTGAAATGAGTTTGATGACGGCTCCGGTAGATGCTACTAAACCTGTTAATTCTGTCAAACCTCCTGGTCTATCACATACTTTTGCATAAACTTTAATCAGTCTACCAGGGCGGCTAACCCTCTTTCAAGTGCCCTGCTTAATACTGTTGTGTCTATATTACCACCAGATAATATCCAATGCATACGTCTTTTACAATGGCTACACTTCAAATGAATATATTATGTCATCGGGTGTTCCCCAAGGCTCTAATCTTGGACCATTATTGTTCATTTTGTATATTAACGACTTGTTATCATTATTAAATTGTCCTGCATTAGCGTATGCTGATGACTTGAAGATTTATTCCTCCATCCAGAGTAATGATGACATCGAACTGCTGCAACGGAACCTGAACTATATTGCTACCTGGTGCGACGAGAATGGGCTTAAACTTAGTGTTCCCAAATGCTGTACAGTGACCTACACCAGGAAAACTACACCTACTATTTCTGGCTACAGCATTAGCGGTTCAACATTAGTGTCCAGAGAGCGCGTTACTGACTTGGGTAACATATTTGATTCCAGTCTTACTTTTGTTCCTCACATCAATGAGCTATCTAAATCAGCCTCAAAAGCCCTGGGCTTGGTAATAAGAACTTGCCAAGAATTTACTGACATAACGTTAATTAAAAAATTATATTTTACTTTTGTTATGAGCAAAATGGAATATGGAAGGCTGATTTGGTTTCCAGTTTACTTATGCCATTCATTTAACCTAGAACGTATTCACCGAAGATTTCTGAAATTTGTATGTTACAAAATGAGTGGTAACTACCCGGATCGAGGTGCAAATTTGGAGTATGTTCGGAACCTACTGCGGATTGACTCTGTAGCTGCTAGACGTGAATGTCATAGTGCTGTATTCTTAGCAAAACTGCTACATAATATCATCGACTGTCCATATCTACTGGCAAAGATACCCATTTCTGTACCACGTACATTGGCAAGAACAACTGTTCTTGCTTCTTACCACCCGCTGCTAGAACAAATATATTGGTCAGAGCACCAGTGAGCATCATGTGCAGAAGTGCGAACAAATGCTTTGCGGACATCTTTGCAGGCTTGTGAAATATATATATTTTTTCTCTTTTTTTTTATAAGCCCTTTTTCTTTTCTTTTTTGTTTTTTTGTCTCTTTTCTTTATATAAACTCCAGTATAGTTTAGTTTTAACACAGTTTTTGTATTTTGTCCTGTAATTGGGTTTACCTGTTGGACAAATAAATATATATTATTATTATTATTATTATTATTATTATTATTATTATTATTATTA
>ML218703.1:13716-34674 GCA_004785975.1 Popillia japonica
TATTATTATTATTATTATTATTATTATTATTATTATTATTATTATTAAATCAATCTTTTTGCCTATAAATTGGTCAAGTTTTCCCGAGAGAAGCGCTGCAACCGCTGTAGCCCTTCGAGGACGTGTTTTTCTAGTTCAATTAATCTAAGAATTCCTACAGCAATATCTTCTTCTTTCACTAAAATCATTCTCTCGACAAGGCCTTTGGCAGTTTCAACTGAATTACATCCAACAACAGGAACTATTAATCCGTCAGCCATTGATGGTTTGGTTTGGAGTAAAACAGACTTTCCTGCTGCCAACGAAGTGGTAAATCCCGGACAAGCTTCTGACTTCACTCCGATAACTTGCACGGAAGGTTTCATAGTTTTGACGGCTGTGGCTATTCCCGCTATCAAGCCTCCGCCTCCTGTTGGTACAATTATAGCATCTACATCGGGAACTTGTTCTAAAACTTCGATACCAAGAGTTCCCTGACCGGCTAAAATATCCAGGTGATGATATCCATTCACGTAAAAAGCACCTGTATCTTGAGCAATTTTCAGGGCGATGGATTTTGCCCCCACCATATTTTCTCCTTGTACTATGACGTTTCCCTTCATATCCTTACATTTTTGTACTTTCATCAAAGAACATATAACTGGCATGACTGTAGTGATGGGGATTCCCAGCTTTAAACCGGGAAGGCACATAGCCTGCGCGTGATTTCCAGCTGATGCTGCGACACAACCTTTTTTCTTTTGTTCTTCAGTCATTTGAAGCATAGCAAATCTAGCTCCCCTTTCATGCTGCATAAACTCGCACTTGATATAAACATCTATGCCAACAATTTTAGATAGATAGGCTAGAAGGCAAGGTGTTCTCTGTATGCCATCTCTAATCAAACCATAGACCAAAGCTAC
Source organism: Popillia japonica (assembly GCA_004785975.1). Classification (NCBI taxonomy): domain Eukaryota; kingdom Metazoa; phylum Arthropoda; class Insecta; order Coleoptera; family Scarabaeidae; genus Popillia; species Popillia japonica. The sequence goes on from ML218703.1 coordinate 14,619, forward strand.
TCGGTTGAAGTCGAGCTTTTTGGGATTGTTTGGATCGCAGGCCGGGTCGAGAATTTCTCAATCGCCACCTACACCAGACGGCTTTGCAATGTTACTTCCGCTTGAAATTGTAGAATCACAACCACACATCCCAGCAGAAGAGAGCATACTTGAGAAAAATGTGCATTTGGCACAGAACACTAAATGGCAACTTTACCATTGGACTTCTGGTATATTCAGAAGTGACTCAAAGTTTATTCTGTGAGATAATGATGGATCTGCAGAACTCTGAAGAAGGTTTGGGGAAGGTTTCATGCCAAATACAGTGCTTCAAACTGGTTTGGTGATGGATTCATGTTGGTGTAATGGTGGACTAACAGCCCAAAGACACATTGATAAGATCGTAGAATATTGAGTGGTTCCAGCGGTAAATAATGTTGGCCAACATGTTGTTCTTCTTCTTCAAAATAATGCCAACCCCTAAAATCCTCACTGATTATCGCGATGATCACAATGTCCATAAAACGAATTGGCCCACATACAGAGCAGACATGAATTTAATCAAAAATATTTGCCCAAATTCTCCAATCAAACTAAACAGGCCTTATATGAACAATAGAAGAATTTGGCCTATTGGTAGCATGCCACAACGCTTTTAAATAAGAAAAAGGAAGCCATACTAGACATTATGGTCACTATTTGTACAAATTGGCCAAGTTTTTCTATTTCATATTTGCTCAAATTGGGTCAATTCATAATGGAGCATTATCCCTCTCAAGTTTCAAGTTCACATTTATTGGGAGACTGCAAACTTTTAAGCCTTTTAGGACTTAGTTCTTAGTTAATAGTAGTTATTGTAGGTGCATCTAAAACTTTAAATACTGTTTTAAGGTCTATTCTGTAATTGGCCAAAGCATCTTAATCATGTTCAGAAAGATTTCCTTATATTGAAATTGTTTTATTTTTTTGGATCATTCCTGAGGGATAACCAATTTGACATTGCTGACCTGTTCAGAAATTCCGCTTTTAATAGTTAGTTAGTAGCAACAGCTAAATATATAGGACTTGATATTATTGTATGTTGTTTGACCCAATTACATGCATAAATTTGTCACATCATCTATTACAGGCAAGTTTTAATGGCCCCCATTCCATGTTGAAGCATGTAGAACTCAAGATTTCCGGGCAAAATCCTGGATTCCATGCTTATCTAAGATTAGTAAAATTGAATCTTTTGAATCTTAAAAAACTTTTGGACATTTTTTCAGCCAGTCAAGAAAATTAAAGCAGCTATGTCACAAACTGTGTAGCTTAATGGAATTTTGTGGCCTACATTTGTCAAGTACAACAGATATATGGTCATTTCTTGGGGGAAACTATAAACATCAGTGGGTAATACCTTCCAATGGGATTTCCTGAACACACTCCAGGAGTATTCTGCTTTTTAGGTGTCAAAAATACGGCTTTTGTCCATGAGGACATCTAAACTGTCTTCTTTATCTCTTCATATCGTCTCAAAGACTACTGGTTTTTTTATATTTGCAAGAATGTTATAAGACCCTTTCTTATTTCGGAATTTAGATTTTGACATGATGACAGTTCCTATTACACTTTGCTCTCTTGCAAGAATGTGTATAACCTCACTTTTAAGTATCTTTTGCTTCTCAAAATTTCAGAATTCAAGACGAAATACTGCCGGCCAGATACAGCCTTAATTGAGGACGTTAACGGATAACACCATAAAAATATATGTTTCAAGAATTAATGGCAAAGCACAATGGTGGATATTGGTGATGATGAAGGATATTAATGATTTGAGCAATTTCTCGTCATGCATACTGACTTCTTCAGGAATCCATAACCAAACCAGTTTCAAGCACTGTATTTGGTATGAAACCTTCTCCTAACCTTCTTCAGAGTTCTGCAGATTCATCATTATCTGACAGAATAAACTTTGAGTCATTTCTGAATATACCAGAAGTCCAATAGTAAAGTTGCCAGTTTAGTGCTCTGTTCCAAATGCACATTTTTCTCTACGATGTTCTCTGGTAAATTTAGGTCCTATCGTAGGACGTCTTGCTATCAAACCAACCTATCTCTGACAATAGTTCTTATCCCTCTTGCCCTCACTCGGGTATGGCGAGCAGATAGCCTTAGCGGGAAGAGATAGCCATATCATGTCCAAAGCCTGCATGTAGTTTTCTGCACTAGCCAAGACGTTAGTACCACTAATGGTTGTCTCCCCTAGAGCTTCCATAGACGATTTCGTTTTCCAAATTTCTTGGGGAGGACGGCAGCACCAGTTTAACCCCCTGAATGACATGACTGACCTATTTCAAATCCTTGATTAATTGTGCTTTCTGACAGAATTCAAGTTCTCGAATACTTTTTGCAGTCCAAACAGGAAAAGAACCTGGTAGTCTTTTTGCTTCTTCTTCTGGCAGCTTCTTCGAGATTTACTCCATATTGGTTACATCTTGTGGATACAAAGCAATCACAAGACGATAAGAAGTCCAGAGCCGAGTTGGATAACAGCACTGGAGATGGTTGCTGAACAGCCAGAAGTCCAAGGCAACTTTAATCCTAGTAACTGCGTAGATGAACTATCTATTGTTCTTATTGTTTCCTTTTAGTGATTTTAGGGGGAGTATATAAGCAATTAAGAGCTTTAGTTTTTTCTTCTTTTTCATTAAACTACTTTTCTCGCCCTAATTCAATTAGACGAAAAAGGAATGTGTACAAACGTGATTTTAGAGAAAGCTGCATACAAAGATGTGGACCTTAAAAGGGCAATTGAGTTGCGTTACTAAGATATCTAGGCTCGGCCAGTTTTCTTGGCTGAGATTTTGTCAAATTGAAAAATATTTGCCAATGGAACGCACTATAACTCACCTGGATTAAATTGGGTAGTGCCTTTTCTTCACCTAATAGTCTTAAACATAGATTTGGACTTATTCTATAACACTGCAAGCAAGTGCTTTGAAGGAGTTATAGTTTAGTCAGTTATGAATAAATCACAATCTCTTTTTTTTGGGCAAACCTTAGGTGCAAGCCCATGTGGCCATAAACAGGAGAGTATAGAGTATGTAACACAATACTCTTGAAACCATTAAAGCGTCTCAAAATGGAAAGGTCTCCATATATGGCTGAGCTAGCAATTTAGAAACTTCATAAATAATTATGCATAAAGGTTTGCCAATATGAAATCCTTAAGCTACGCCTAGATCTTAGACCTGAAAGCCTCGAAAGCAACTTTTTCTAGAGTCCACATCTCTCAAGTCCAATTACCAGTGGATTCCACTGGTAAGTGTTGTATATTCTCCCACAATTTTGGAAAATATCTGCAGATACATCCATCCAACCCTTCCAAAGTCTTCCCCCATGCAATTCCAATAAATCATGCTACTGCTTTAAAACCAATGCTGGCAAATTTGAAAATTTTATTAAGAAATTTAATTCTATCCGATTATTTTGAGTATAGAATTATGGAGACACCTCATTTCTTCCAAATTCCTCCTCAATTTTGTTAACACTCAATTTCTATCCGACCTCGACAAAACGCAACGCTTCCACAACGTTATCGTCAACCGCACGTTTCGGCGGTCAGCCGTACGCCTTCAGCTTTCGGGCGTGCATCAAACGACGGCGGTTGTCGAAAAACACAGCTACCGCGTGAACCTCATCAGCTCCACCGCCTAAAAACCCGTCACCGAGAAACATTCCCCAACATTGGACCTGAAAGGACCTCAATTCCCCAACATACACCTACCTACATGTAGGTACATACACGACAGAGACACCAATACAATCACATTCACATACACGCGTTCCTCTCTTCCCTCTCTCTCTCTCTTTCCCCATTGAAATGAAATTTGAAATCTAAATCTGATTCTCTCGGCCCGTTGCAAAATCCATTTCGTTTTAACTTGACGTTCAAATTGAATGTTTTGTAGTGTGGCGCGCTATGTGGGTGGGGGTGTAGAACGTACCCCTCTAGGGAAGGAGAGGAACGTTCCCCCGTAAGCGGGTAGATGTAGAGGGGAGTGGGGTAGAGCTCGTAGTCTGTCGGCGCGAAAAGATGCAAGGGTGAGCAGGAGGGGTGTGGAGCAGCAAGCGAAAAAGGAGGGTGTGAGGTAAAAGTGCTCTTGATAAGCGTGATTTAGCAGCCCCGGGGATATTGATTTTTACGGCCCTCTCTATGTACCCGTACGTCCCCGCCGCGTCCCTCCTCCACAGTTTTATATGTCTGTTTTCTTACTGTAATAGCTCGGGGTTGGTGTTGCGCACGTCCAAATGAAGAGAAAACACAGTGCGCGGCGGGAACACAACGGTACCAGAAAGATGGTTTTCATTGGCGTTGTGTTTCCGCGATAGAGTAACGTGTGCTAGTCGAGGGGGGGCCCGTTTCGTGTGTTCGGGGGAGAGAGAGACGAAGTATGGGGATGGCTGTCTGAGGGGCGAAGGGGGACGTACACTCTATGCACGGGACACGCGGGATGGATGGTTAGACGGATGGATCGACGTAGAGGGCTCCTCCGGTTGTCGATTCGCGAGGTATTTGTACAAAGTGGAGCAAAGAGGAGGATGTTCGGAATGGAGGAAAAGAGTCCCGTACGCAAATACGGCCATTATGCTTTGTGTTATTAGCTGGAATTGTCTTATACGTCGTTCCAATTCTTTTTTACAATTTAGTATTGTCGTAACATGATTGTGTTAAAATAAAATTTTATGGGATTGAATGCATAATCCTCAGACATTCCAGTGAGTTTCTTAGATCATAAAATAAAAAAAATATTACTAGCGTCTTTCCAAAAAGTTTGCAAAATTTTTGATTAGTAGCTAAACATTCTTAAGTCACTTCTGGTTTGTCATTCGATTCTTTATCGAAAGACTGCAAACTAGAGCTCAATAGCGATGAGGATACGTTCAAGACAGTGGCTCTTTTCTTCATTTATTAAATACAAGACCAGTAGATCCTTCTTGGTAGGTTTTCTAATGTACTGACACGAAGAATTTCGTTGAATGTACTCCCCCACTCGCCCCGTTTCTAGATCTAAGAATTTAATAAAAGTTAGGTTCCTGTGTTGGTACAGTTGAAATTATTGATTTTTCCCAATTATGCCAAGATATCGAAAAGAAATCTCTTTTTAGTACTGACAACTGGTTAAAACTTGTGAATGCATAAAGTGAATCTGGTTTGAAGCTGACCAATTTAATAATTTATTTCAAAAATCAACGAGATAGTATAATAAATATGTTGCTGCCCATTGTTTTTACTAACGATTAACTCCAAAGAAAATTGGAGCAAACAAGAGATGTTTTGCAAAATTACTCCATAAGTTTAACCTCACAATTTATAATATATTGCTATTGAGAATTATGTAGTTCCGTTTTCCTTTCTCTAGAGACAGAGAGGGACTGGAAGCTTAATCATTTAAGTTGAAAATGATGCTTCTTTGCAAAACATAAATTTGGATGATTGGTCTCAATTCTACCAAGTGCATTGGTAGAGAAACCAAATTTTGTTGACCACCCCCTTTTATAAAAATATATAAACTGAGATTTTAATGTTACAATGTTGGTATAATCCTCTAAAGCACTAAGTGAACTAGGAATACCTTTTAATATCACAATTTCGAAAGGGGGTGGGTTAATACATAGACTTTCCGCCATCCTTTTCTCACTTTCTTTATGATTGATAGTACTGCCCGATAGCAAGTTGAAATTTTGCAACAATGCTGAACAATATAACCTCTGCTTTAGAGAAAGAGAAAATTGCGAAAATTTTAATGTTGTATTCTTGGAACAATGAAACAACTACTTGAAACTCAAATATTCATTGGATCTCTTGGTGCTGAAGTAGAACACTAGATCACTATCACCCACAGGACATCAAACACTTGGATAAATGCCAACGCGTTTCGACAGCAATGCTGTCATTATCAAGGCGGTAATAAAAAAGAAAAAAGAGTTTTAGAGTTTAGTGATAGTGATGTAGTGTTCTACTTGAAACTGCCGATTTTCAAACAAAGATATTGGGCTAGTACATAGATTTTTCTCTTCAAAATTTCTTCATGAGCTGCATATGAAGATCCAAATTTTGGAGCTATTATTAAAACTGCACATCTCAAAAGAGAAAGGTTCTGGTCTCAGGAAGTATGCCTACCAAAGTTTTTTTTTCTACTATATCGTTTAAACTATTCCAATTTTGATCTTAAAATCCTGAAACCACCTCTAAAACTGCTAAAACAAGAGCTTCCAAAATTGAAAATTTTGAAAATGCATTAGCAATTATCCTCTTCCAAAAATTTTGGAACCAGAAGAGAGCCCTGGCGGAAGTTTTCTTTCCATACCTTTAAAAAACTATTAGAACTCTCCTGTCAAAGTTTTGAGACAATGTTTGGAACTACCGGACGAACCTTCAAGTAGGCAACTTGTAGAAGTAATAGCCCAAAGAGAGGAGCTTGCCAAAGATTTGTTTGTTCATCACGTTGTTTTAAAATTTCCGAAACTAAAAGTTGTAAATTTCGGATGACGTGAGTAAACATGTATTTTTGAACGTTTTTCCACCAAAGAGAGAGGCCTGCAAGAGTTTTGTTTTTCTCTACTATACCTAGAAATCAATAAACAACGTTTGAAACTACCAAAAGATCTTTACCTTTCCTTTTGTACACTCTTGTTAAGGGCTGGGTTAGTAAATGGGTTTTACTCCTGCTTTTTTGATTAGGCTTTATTAATTTTTTTGCAAAATTTTGGGCGGGAGTGTAAAAACACATTTTTCGCACACCGTGAACAATCCCAAAATCTGACGCCATATTGAATCTGAGAATAAGTTTAAGCAATTTTTTGAGTTAATGTTTCCATTCAGTACTAGCCCAAGAAAACTAAGGAAGTACTGTTATTCAAGTTTAGGCCACTGTCCAAATTGGTAAACTTTGGAGGAGATACTAAGGCCAATATATCATGTACGTACGAAAATGCAAAAATTTGATAAAATGACACAATATAGCTTATGAACAAGAGGAAAAGGTTTGGGAGTAGAAGCTTGCAGAACTCAATGTTGGCAGTGGCGAGGAAAATGCAGAATTCTTTAAACAAACTCTTTTAAACATTTTCATAGACTTAATAGTTGCTAATGTGTATAATGTCTTCTAGATAACAGTAATGTATGTAGAAAGCAATTATATATTCAAAGATTATTCATAGATTTTATATTATTTTGTCTTTCGGAAACCAGCAAATGATATTATCCATATGTTTGAAGAAAAAGAGAGTATGAAGGATAGTGTAGTTAACTACTACTCTGAAAGAAAGCCATTTGAATCTGTTTCCGTTCATTATAGTAAGGAGACCAACTATCCTATGTATGTACAATTGAGACACCTAAAAAAGCAACACCTTTAACCGTGGTGAATTCATGGCATAAGTATTTTCTTGTCTTTTGAGTTTTTATTTTGTTTCTGGCGATATAAAAATCTTCCCTGTTTAATTCGTCATGTGTCGATAAAAATCATATCCTAATTATAAATCTCTAAATGTTACGGATAAAATCAAAAGTAGGTCTTTGTAAGTTAAGACAAGCAATACGATAAATTTTATTTAAATATAGGATTTTTAATAGGTAGATATTTGAATAAAAAAGAGTATTACATATTGTCGACGATGATTACTTATGATTTTACAGTGAAAATCAGTCATATACCTCTTTACGTAAATGAGAAATATAATTAATTAGACGATTTTTCAGCCAATAAGCAAAGAAGCTCTGTTTGCTGCATTGATACATTCCCTTTGATAAATTTAGGAAAGCATCAACGAATTTCAAGTATAAAACGAATTGGATTTTAATTTTACTATTAGTTTAAACAAAATGTCAAGATCATGTGGGCGAACAAGACCTATAACATTATTGGAAAATGGCTGATCCATAGGGGTTGTTGCTGATATGTTAAATTTGAACCTTAGCACCATAATATGTAGATTAAGAACATAATGGGATATAACGCACTATGTGGAATCTTCCATGGTGCACGAGAAATATCTAAAACAAAAATAAGCATCCGACAACAGGACTGAAAGAATATATAAATGCAAATCCATTTGCCACAATGTCCACCGCTATAGCAGCTACCCGGTTTCTCGGGCAATATAACTACAACAAAAAAGAGATACTTGGAGAAGGGAATATCAAATCATATCGGGCAGCTAACAAAAGTGAATTAAGAGGTAGGCATCGAAATGAATGAAAAACAGAGGGAAAACCATTATTTTTTAGACAAATCTACATTTCAATCCACAGATAATCGAAGAAATGCTTTTGTATATCGCCCAAAAATTATTGATTCAATTCGCGTTATGTGTATGAAAGCACACGATGTGGAATTTTCAGGGTAAGTATATGGGGATGGATGTCAGATGAAGGTCCAGGTGTTATCTGGGAAATAGGAAATCATCTAGACCGCATTAACTACCAAAGTATCTTAGAAAATATAATGCTGCCAACATACACGGCGAACATTTATATGTATATCAGCAAGACAACTTGTTAATTCACACTGCGGGTATTATAAAGGAATGGATATGAAAGTATAACTTACAAGTACTCCCATCCATTGCCAGAAACCCCAACCTAAATCCCATCGAGAACATTTCAGGATGTTTAAAGAGAAACTTATATAAACTACATCATTGGTCAAGAAATCGAGCATAACTTTCGGGCCATAAACAAGAATGAAATAACATCACTGATAACTTATCAGTGATAACTACTGCCGACGTTTTATACAATCCATTCCATCGCGATTCGAAGTTATGCAAAATAATGGAGAAGCTGTTTTACCAAATGTTATTGGACGAATAAATGTCCTCTTTTAAAATTTAATCTCTATGCCTATTTTTGCATCGAAGTTAGATACATACATACATATTTAGAATCAAATAACTTCTTCTTAACGCACTTTTCGGTATTTAGATAAATTAGATGTTCTCATAATACCATGACGAACATTTCTATCAATTTTACGTTTAGTTATCACATCAGGCTTGAATTAATGTGAAAACTTATTAAAATCAACAAAAGAATGAAAAACCTTTAGGCAGTTATAATTGATACAAAATTCACTTTTATTCCTTTTTTCTTCTTTTATAAACATTCACAATCAATTGTATTAAATACGTGTACATATTTACAAAATATTGTCAGCTAAACCGAATTACTCACCCTAAACATAACGATAGTTTCAAGATAATCTATTTAAACTTTACAAAATAATGCATAATGTATGGCATTCAGTTCCTTCTGCTTATAACACAAACATTCTTCTGACAATATTGCTAACCTATTCTAACTTATACAAAACAAATATCGGCGAATTTCTCATCTGCATTTCCACCAAAGTGCGACTAAAATTCCCTTTAAATTCGTTGTAGGTCGTTGCTTTTTTGGATGTCAGACCTGTACATGTTTATTATTGGAGAAATGTAAATGCTCACCAAATTTAAATAGTTTGGTTTAAAAACGGGTCACACTTACTTTTGAAGGTTAGATTCCTTTAGTTTATTCAATAAAATCTTTAGCAAAGCATCTATAGCACCAACTAAGTGTGCGGAACACATTGTACCACGTCTGCAAAAACTTTCTTCATTAGAATAGGATGTTTTGATTAATTAAGTAATATAGGTTGGTGCAACTGCGAATGCTTTTGGAAGCTTCAAATTTTGACAGCTGTCAAACATAAATTCAAATTATTCATGCTAATATTTTTTAAAATTATTTTCTTATTACAATGCTGGAGTTAGAACAAGCAAAATATGATAATTTGGTGTGTAGATAAACCACATAAATTCATTCAAAGTTTGCTATATCCATAAAAAGATATTTCCAGCAAGACTAACGCGTAATCTTGTACTGACCTAACCTAAAGCATTTTAATAAATTGCTTTGAAAACACGAACTAAATTAAACTAAATTATAATAAATTGTTTTCAAAAACTAATTTACTGATTTTCACATACATTTACATGACATAACCAAACTGTCAAATTATGCGTTTGTGACTCATCACTTAGGTATACATTGATACCAACCTTTAAAAAAAAAGAACGTCTATATTTAATGAGACAAGATTTTGAAGGCGTACTACTACATATTGTACACAAGAAAAAACGCAAACGGACGACTTGATCTAACACGATTCCGTACCGATCTTACATGTAAACGAACAAAAAAACGTAAACGCCGGTCGTGGAACGACGGAAAAGGACAAGAGAACGAAACGATATAGCAGATACATCGTTACAGAAAGAAATACACACCTGATGAATATACCCTTGTCCGATCCGGACACGGTAGAGTTTCTAATCCGGGATGATGATCTTCCGTCCGGGACGTGCAACAGAGACGGGAAGAGACCGTTGTCGTCGTCACGCACGCTGAGGGTGTCTCCTCTTGATCTCCCCCGGGGGTCTCTGTTGCCGCTGCCGCCGCCACAGCCGCTTCCACAGAGCGGCGGTTAAAGGAAGATCCGGCACGCGCCAACGGCACGCGAATTACGAACGATCATGCCACACGATCGGAGCTGAATGGCTTTACGCCAGTGGCGTCCCAAGTGATGTTTAAATTCGTTCAAAAAATTTATTTTTAATTTTTTTTAAGGATTTGCTAGCTAAAAGAGGAGCAATTTTGACATCTTCCTAAATTTTATATTTTCCTAATTTTTTTTTTTCATAATTAAAAAGAAATTTTTACCAAAAAAATAAAGATCAACGGCGGCAGATTACATACTAATTCATTTGTTCCCAAAAAAACTAGTGACACATTTATACGCCGTCAGCATCTCCTAAAAAGATTAAACACTTTTTCGTACAATTCCACCCTACGCCACTGTACCGCCGCGCGTTTCGCGAACCTCGACGACCATCAGGATATTCTTTCGGGACCTGCCGCCTCGACGCGCTGGTTTTTAATCTGGCACGTCGGTCTGCCGCCCTTCGCTATGTAGGTCGGTCGTCGTAATACGACTATTACTTGGATCCTTTTTTTTCTTCTTCGAACCTTTTTTTTGCGGTGCTGGCAGCGATTTCGCGCCTCCGACAGACGAATTGTTGATGTTTGTCTCCGGGAAAAAGAGGGATGAATTGCCGGGCTTTTTAGGGGATAATTTACTGTGAATTAAATTGATTACGGTTAATTGCGTCAAAAGGGTGCATTATAATATGAAGAAGTGTTGTTAGTATGTAACTATGGAGAGGGCGTTACATATCGGATTATCATGTGTTATCACTGTGATTTTCGGGTACTCTTTGGTCATTAACACCTGTCAAACTATAGTAACAGGTATTTTGAACCTGTTACAATGGTTGTGACACCTGTGACAATATTAAAACGATAACTGTTGTGCATGGTTTGCATTGAAGCCAACCCAATGTTTATAATACTATTTCTCCAACCTTATGCTATATATTACAATTATAAAATTATATTTCCTGAACGATAAATGCAGGTCGAATCCATCTAAACCATTAGATGTTTGTAGTAGCAGAACTAGTTCAGTTTCGACTTTGGTAGTAGTTTTGCGTCTATATTATATGGAGCACCAATTTTGGATGTAATGTCATCTTAACAAGAGAAAGAAAGAAAATTGCGGATTAGGTTTTGAGAATTTAAACACTTTGTCGCCAATAATATATCCCAAGTTGAAGGTGTCACTACTGGTATGACATGAGCCATCACTCATACAGTAGTTAGTCATAGCCGACTTATGCAGCTTCGTTTAGGAATCCATTCAGGCTGATTCCTTTAGGATCATAGCTATCATGTAAATATGGAATAGTACAGAAGAAAAATTGCAGACAAATGTAAGAGGGTGCTACTGATTGTACAGTAGTAAGACCCATGATAACTTGTGGTTGCATGGTTTGGTTGGGGGCGTGCGAAAGTTGATCTGTCGAGAATTCAGTGACTGGCATGCCTTAAGGAGCTATTAAGAGCACCCTAACAGCTGCTTGGAGACCATGCTAAACATACATCCCCTTGATATTTTTATCATGGGACAGGCAAGAATGGGAGCGTACAGACTGAGAAATACTAATAACTGGAGAACCCACCATGTGCTGGGACACACTAGTATAGAAACAGTAGTCAGAAACCCAAACCCCTATGACAAACCCTACAAAATCTTTGAGAAGTGAGACGAGTGGAGAAATGGTGAAGGGAGAAAACTGCGAACCCAAAACTGGTAGACAGATGGGTCAAAATCGGGGACTACTTCCGGCATTGGTGTCCTCGAGAAAAACCATGGCTACTAAGTGTGTGAACCACTTGGAAGATAGAGTCTGCGTCGCCAACCGCGAGGGCTTAGAGGCTCTAGCATCATATCATAGAGCCTCCAATTTGGTATGGGAGTGTCTGAAAAACCTAAGTGTTCTGGCTAAATACAACAAGGCCAATTTGGAGAGGATGCCATTGCACTTGGGTATAACAGGCAACGAAACTGTAGACCAGCTAGCGAAGGAAGGTTCCCAAATGATATTTACTGTACCGGAGCCACGTTTAGGCATTACAAAGAGTGCAGTGCTTGGTGCAATTAATGAGTGGACAGTGAAACAATACCAATCAAATTGGAACCATACACCTGGACAAAAACACAGCAAACGGATGATGGAATGACCGTCAAAACGATTAAACAGGATTCAGCTGAGGGCCAAAAGATGTTCTAGGGGCTTAGAGGTTATGTAGTTGAGTGTCTCTGCGTGAGAGCGGATAAGATTCTTTCCGTTTTCAGTTTGAGTGGGATCTGCAAAGCAGGTATTCCTATCAAGAAGACTGCAATCACCTACATCCGAAAACTTCATCGCTGGGCGTAGATGCGTAAGTGCCAAATGGTCCGAATATTAGAATCTGAAAAGATAGAAACCGCGCTAGTCTAACGAACTGTTCCTCCATCTTCCAGAGTGAAATAATACCGTAGAAAGGATTCTAAATTGCTCGAAAATGGATCGGTCAAAATACTACCGGAGGGTAAAGTTTCTACAGGCTCTATCAAATTCGACTGCGAGGAGGTATTGAATTGGACACTGTAACAACTGACGGCACATCACAGCAACACGCTGAGATGAGATTAGAGGGAATTAACTTGTTGACAGGTTGGCCAAAGCATCCAATAAACAGCCAACTACAGAGTTCCTATGGTTGTATCAAAGCTTCTTTTAGGATTTTTTGGATTAGGGCAGGCATCTTCACTGGACATTGCACACTGAACAAACACAGGCATTGCATGACCTAAGTAAACTCTAATCAGTGTAGACCTATTGTGACCTATTGTGCCCCAAAGAATAGGTCACAATAGAATTACCGCTGAAGAAAGATTTAGCGAATAGGTTCGTAAACCTGATCAAGAGATCCAACCGGTTTGAGTAAAACAAAATCAAGGTTAAAACGAACTACAGTGTTCGTCGCAAGAGAAACAATTTTTAGAACTAATTTCCGATTATTTTTGCCCGCATTAATTTAATTTATTAATTATTAATTATTTATTTAATTGTTTTCTTGCACTTGTGAATATACATATATAAATACTTTTGAACTAACCTGTATATGTCCAGTTTTGACGTGCTGTGTATGTTTTAACCATGTTTTTGCTCGTGATGTCATGCCACAAAAAGGTACTGGCCAGGGTATATAAAGGCCGTGTTTTGATATTAAAATACACTTGCTTTCCAGATCTCTTCCCTTTCCTACCTGACTGCCGGAGCCGATTTAGTTGGCCAGCAGATGGCAGACCTTTGGGTGAGCCGAAGCTTTGTTGGCCCCAAGTGCTCTGTGGTGCGTGCCGAGTTTTCGTTGACCACTGCAGAACCATCACCGTTCCTGGTAGCATCAGGAGGAATAATACAATAGGCAGCAATGTTAGGGATGTTAAAAAACCGTTCTACGTTGGGGAGGTCTTCTTCTTGGGCATATATCCTTTAATGAATTTCTTAACCTGTCCATCGACCATTTTGCAATGGTTGCGACTACTTTGCTTCTAGTGGTCCCACATGATGGTGTAGAGAAAATAAATGGCTTGGACGCTCAAGAAGGAAAGCCAAAGAATGTATCAAATAAGCAGAGATTGAAACTAGTATTAAAAGGATTATGTCGGAAACAAATACTTTCCAAACATGCGTCAAAGTTAGCTAAAGAAGCTATCAATCATTTTGATATAAACATTACCTTAACCTTCTTTCTTGTAATAATATCTAACATTGTTTTGTATCTTTAACAAAAACAAGGCTTGCCAGTACCTATTGTTATTGCTCAACTCACTAACGCAACTGTACATATAAAAAAATATTACAATTGCATTTCTGAGAATAGTATTATAAGAGCAACAGTTATAGTAATTGTATCTGCTTCGCTTGTTTTCTTTGTGCAGTTTTCACATAAAAGTAATGAAAAAAAAAAATGAAACAAAACGAAGGAGGAGGAACTAAGTTGTTGTTTCTTTGTTTCCTTCACTATTCGTTGTCTATACTGGGAAAGAAAAGGAAAAAAATATATAGAAAAATAGAGACGGCGGACTTTCCTTATGCAAATGACCCTTTCATGTAGTACAGTCAAGACGATAATTGAGATAATGATAATGGCAAAGTAGTTTTATTACGATCGTTTCCTGAATTAAAGATTTGTTGCAATAAATATTAAAATAAAAAGTTATATGTGAAGATAAATTTAACGAATTATTCTTGAAAAGAATCTCGTTATCTAACTGAATAAGATATTTCATTGCATCATGGTGGAAACCAATTTAGTTCCAACTGGTAAACTCATAACTAGTTCCCCGTTAAAATGCTGGCTATTCAGCTGAACTAGGCCATGAATATTAATAATACGAGTTGGAACCGAAGTAATATATACCGTCATCATGAAGTGCTTGATCTTCCGATGTATGTGTAAGTACATATTATGTATATAGATATCTTCCTTCGACCTAATACATACAAACGTCTGCATGAAGAATTCTAAAGACGAAAAAAATGACGGTAAATATAAATTGGTCCTTACTTCCTTGTAAGAATTGTTATTAAATGTCGACAGGTGCTAATAAAATAATTTATATATGTAATACGCAGTTGTTACTTTTATATCTACATAACCTGGATATAACTGACATTTCTATAATTTATTATTTTATTACGACTACATTTTTGTATATTTGAGGTTAAATGAGTTTGTAACGGTACAATTATTAAAAAAGGGTTACTTCGACAAAGTTCCCACATATCCTTTTTGCCATTATTTTCGCATTTGGCCATGTCTTTTATTCTTCTGTCTCTCCGTTAGCACCTATGATTCACATCTACAGGGTTTTCCACGGTAGCCGTTCGTTAGAAGTTTTCGAGGTTAGAAAAAACCTAGAACTCTAAATTTTTGGAATCCGAGGCTATTCAAGATTCTCTTTCATTCTAAAATAGTTTCAGGATCCCACCACTTTCGGTTATACCGGAAGTCGCCAGAAACTTTCTTATTTTAAATGGAACACCCTGGATATTATTTCATTTTTAAATTCCTGAGAAAATTTTATGATGAGTTTTATCAGGTTTCCCTATACCTATTTATAACTGCTACTTAGATAACTTGATTTTTTTCAAAATTTTGAAAGATGTAGCGTTATTTGCAACACAGTATCTTTTGCCCATTTTCGACTGGTAATAAACACTTCTAGGGTAGATGGAAGCACAAGAATGACACTTTCGAAATCCACATTGACAATTGATTTGTCGCATACAGGGTGTCCAAAACTGCATGACCAATTACAAAATCTTTAAAGTTGAAAAAGTTCTTTTTTTCAAATGGAACACCCTGTATATTACTGGATGATCAGATGCAGAATTTAATTCTGCATCGATTCGCTATGACTTTCCCTATACCTATTTCCAACGGTTTTCTTGTTAATCCATATTTTTTACTAAAATCTAATAATAATACTACAAAATCGTATCCAGTAAGCATTGATTATTATAAGAGGAGTTAGAACAAGTAACTTAACAGTTGTTGATTTTATGTCAAAGTAGTATAATTCTATTTCGCTAATTCTATAAAATACAGTTTATAATGGAAAATATTGAAGAGTATTCGAATAATGATCTGCTAAATTTGTTTTATACGCACGGAGAATGCGATCAAATTGTCAGACGCACATGTAGATTATTTAACGAGGGATATCCCGACTTACCAGCAATGACTCCTGGAAGAATTGAAGCTCGGTTTTTGGAAACTGGGAGTGTAAAGACAACTCGTAATCACCGAAAGCCAGTAATAGATAATGAAGCTAACGAGGTGAATGTTTTGGCTTATTTTCAAGCTTATCCACGGAATTCAATTCCAGCAGCAGCACTGGAATTGGGCATTTCAAGAACTTCGATTCATAGGATATTAAAAAAGCACAAAATGCATCCTTCTTGTGAAATAACTGTACAAGGATTACGCCTTGGTAATGAGGCAAAACGTGTCGCCTTTTGCGAGTTTATGTGCACAAAAATGACAGAAGATCCAAGATTCCTTTATAAAATTATCTGGACTGACGAATCAAAATTCGGCAGGCAAGGAATTATAAATCGTCAAAATATTCACTACTGGGCACAAGATAATCCACGCGTCTTAAGGGAGAATAATCACCAGGACCGGTTTAGTTTTAATGTTTTTTGTCTGGTTATGGACAATAGCGTAGCATATCAAGTCTACGATGAAAGTTTAAATGAGGCTACATATCTAGAGATACTTAGAGTATTTGTTACTGATTTTTTAAATACTGTACATCCAGGAGAGAGAGAAAACAGTTGGTATCAACTATATGGTGCTCCGCCCACTCCACACTAGCTGTACATCACCAATTGACGTTGATATTCGAGGATCAGTGGATTTGTCCCCAGGGACCCTGGAACTGGCCACCCAGATCACCCGATTTGACGCACTTGGACTTTTACCTGTGTGGTCGCATAAAAGAGCAAGTGTACTCTACACCTGTATTAACGAGAGAGGAACTATTGAACCGTGTTCACGATGCGTTCACCAATATGGTTATAGACGAACTTCGGAGGTCGGTTTCGCGAGGAGTACATGATAGAGTGATTCAGTGTTGGAACCAAAATGATGGTCCCATAGAACAATTATTGTAGTTATTTCGTTTAATTTATTTTATTTTTTCTTGCCATTTCGTTCCTAACTTTTTTGTTTTTCATTTGTTACTACGTTTCAAATTTTCATGTTGATTTTGTTTCGAAACACATACGATGTTTCGGTTTCTGTCAAAAATCACATTAAAACAGAAAATATTGACATAACAAGAAATCCGTTGGAAATATGTATAGGGAAAGTCATAGCGAATAGATACAGAATTAAATTCTGCATCTGATCATCCAATCAGGGTGTTCCATTTGAAAAAAAGAACTTTTTCAACTTTGAAGATTTTGTAATTGGTCATGCAGTTTTGGACACCCTGTATGCGACAAATCAATTGCCAATGTGGATTTCGAAATTGTCATTGTTGTGCTACCACCTACCCTAGAAGTGTTTATTACCAGTCGAAAATGGGCAAAAGATACTGTGTTGCAAACAATACTACATCTTTCAAAGTTTTCAATAAATTCAAGATATCTAAGTAGCAATTATAAATAGGTATAGGGAAACCTGATAGAACTCATCATAAAATTTTCTCAGGAATTTAAAAATGAAATAATATACAGGGTGTTCCACTTAAAATAAGAAAGTTTATGGCGACTTCCGGTATAACCGGAAGTGGTAAGTCCCTGAAAATATTTTAAAATGAAAGAGAATCTTGAATAGCCCAGGATTCCAAAAATTCAGAGTTCTAGATTTTTTCTAACCTCGGAACTTCTAACGAACGGCTACCGTGGAAAACCCTGTATAGGTGTACATAGTTTGCTGCGTTGTCGCTGTACACCTGTCAGTCGTTTTTTAATGGCTACCGCATGTTGTGATTGCTAGTGTTGTCCTTGTAATTTTGTGGGAATCGAATTTCGGTACCTACTGTTCTTTTCAGAAGACATACGAGTCTGCCTAATATATTAATCATGCCAAAAGTGTTGTCTCCATATATGAAGGAGTGTATTGCTTCCATTATACGATTTTGTGAACAGAAACGCGATATTCGAGCACCAATTATTTCATTAAATGCTACCAAAGAGGTAAAACTGTCTTGATTAATCAAAGCTGTATATTTACTGATTGTATACTTATAATTCCAGAGAGTTGCAGCTATGACAAATGTCAGCGTTAACAGTGTTACTTCGACATGGCAATATGGCAATCTATGAAAAACAACAAATGTCTTACGTCAGTAAAACGAAGACGTTCTAAAGCTGTCACTGGAGTTGATAATGCTTCAGAAGTTGTTGTTAGGAATACAATTTATCAAATCAGAAATGTATGAAAATTGTCAGTATATTACATACTTTCAAAACATTAAGGAGAAAATTAGTTGAAATGGATATAGTCGGCCCTGAGAGAACTTGAATCCTAGTAATAATGTAAAATATCGACACAGTTGCCATAGCCCTATGCATGTTTTACATATACGTATGTACCATGATATCAACAATTAAATTGATCAATGGTGGTCATGGATTTTAAAATTATTGTCGTAGCGTGCATCGTACATTTAGGTATGTCATAATTTTTTGAATGTCAAAATCTGTCAAGTTATTGTGTTGAAATTTTCTAATCCTGCACGGTTTTTGAATCATGGTTCTCACCACAGAGCACAAAATGTACATGATTGAAGCCTATTTTCGAGCGGGTGTGCTAGTTAATGGAACTTGGGAATACAGTCAACGTTTGTGTTTGGACAATTTTCGAGAGCACTTCCCAGCCGTAGCAGTATTACCGGACAATTTTTATGCATGCGTTACAAATTGTGTTGACGTGTTTCGCGAAACTGGTTCTGTGGCGCATAAAAAAGGTACTGGTAGACTAAGAGTTCGTACAGAAGAAGTTATTAATGACGTTCGTCAAAGTATGGAAGAAGAGCCTACAAAACCTTTAAAACGTCTCTCTCAAGAAATTCAGCTTTCTTATGGAACATGCCAAAATATTGTAAAGAAGGACCTGAACATGCATCCATATAAGATGCTATCATGTCAAGCTCTTCTGCCTGCAGACCACCCCAGACGTCTTGGGTACTGCCATTGGTTCGTTAATAATTTAATGAATGACGATCTGCTGAACTTAACTTTTTTTTATGACGACGCTTGGTTCTACCTCTCGGGATACATCAATTCTCAGAATATGCGAAGGTGGAGCACTGATAACCCGCATATTTTTATTGAAACGCCACTACATGCTCATACACAACACCACACCAGATATTGACACTGAAGCTGCGTTAAAAATTAGATTCAACCGTGGCATCTGCCCAGACAACCTTGTTATGGCTGTTGCTTATTCCATCTCTCGTAAAGTGTGCTTGATCAGTGAAAAGTTTTACCAAATAATATCAAAAGATATGTGAGAGTAGCACTGCGGAAGAAAAATGTTTCACTGAAGATCAATAAAAGTACTTTGAAAAAAAGAACAACATTGAGGAATGCCAAAAAATGTAAGAAGGATCTCTTAGCTACGAAGAAATGTATGGTAATATTGATTAGGACGTATTTTCGAATTTGGAGGAAAATGAAGAATCTTTAGATCCTATAAATCGAACCCCTTCTTCTTGATTTCTTGATTAATGCTTCAATAATTTTCGAAAGAATCTTCTCTCCTTTCTTGCATCTCCATAAAAAATTGATTATCCACTAATTCAACATATTCTTCCGAAACAAAAGCAAGAGGAAATAGCCTTCCCGTTAGTAGAGCAAAAATAGAATTGTTGAGTATATGCTTTGTATGCCATGATTTTGAATCCGTTGCCAAAGACATCGAGTAAAGTGAAAGGGACACTCTAGATCACTATCACCCACAGGACACCAAACACTTGGATAAATGCCAACGCGTTTCGACAGCAATGCTGTCATTATCAAGGCGATAATAAAACTAGATTGCTCACCTTTCCCTTGAACAAGGTTAGGTATGAGAAAGAGC